>JAECUM010005962.1:0-33851 GCA_016617855.1 Megalonaias nervosa | reverse complement strand
TAGATAAGCTTAAAAAATTAATGTTAATAAATTTCGTAGTCGCATATGCAATTATCAGACAACATCTTGTTCTCAAAAAATTCACGTTAGATCAAATAAGCTTGGTATTAGGGTTTATTGATGAAACAGAAAAAGATTACAGTAATTTAGTAAATAAAACAGATTTGTATGAAGGTGAATTAGAAGACATTTATGATTCATACACTTGGTTAAAGAAAAATAAGGTACTAACAGATAAACGATACAGTGATACTTCGCCAGATGTTTATGACAAGTACAGAGATTTTTTAGCTGACATTAATAAATTTCGTGAGTTTCTCGATCCAATTGTTGGTACTAGAATTTTTACAATCGTATAAAAATTGCAAACAAATATTGTATAATAAAAAAAGAGGTAATCGATTTCAATCATATTTCAGAAAAAATTCCGAAACAAGATGTTGAAGCACTAATACAACATTATAAATTTTATCATGAAAACCTTTGGTGTGTAAAACAATGTTATAAGTATTACAGTAGAATACTTCGAGTAATATTATATTTACCACTGCTAATGACCAGCTCTGGCATAATCACATGTGGAACATCAGTAAATCCGTTTTTGTTAATAATATTTGGTTTTGGTGTTTCTCTTTCAACAGCATGTAAGAAAATTGAGCTCCGACTTGAGACTAAAAACAATGCTTGTAAAATAGCAAGTATCACTTACAAAAAATTACTTGATCAGATACGAGCTTACTTGCGAGGTGTAAAATATGATATGGATGATTTAATAAGCGAGTTTCGTATTATTGACAGTATGTTAACGGATATCCTATCAATGAGAGTCAGCAGGTATGAAAAAGATTATCACAAAATATGGTTACAATAGTAGATGTTTAATTTTGTATAGCTTTATCAAATAAAATATCAACTTTATTGTCAATAAATGTCATCAAATCATCTGACCAACCTCTTATTCGTTTGTCATTTTCAGTTGCTAACAACCATACCGATCCATATTTTGGTGATATATGGTAACCAACTTTTATAATACAGTCGCTTATTAGTTTAGTTGTTATGCCAGTATATTTGGAAGCTGCTCTAATCGAATTGAATCTCTTACAAAATTTGTTTGTCAGATCAAATCCAACATGTCGGATTGATTGTGGATAATAAGACATTTTATATAATATTTCATTGTTCAATATGAAATTTTGTCTAAACTTTAAAATATTTCAGTAGTAGAGAGATTGGAGGGTTATGGATCAGAGATACAACTCCCCCAAAACATTTATAAGGTACAAAAAAATGTCTAATTTATAAGGTACAAAAAATGTTTACTAGGGGAGTTGTGTCTCTGGTCCAGGACCCTTCAATATCTCTACTACTGCCAGTAAACCCGCCTTTTTTGGAGTTAATTGTAAGTGTTTAAACTTCACAACTACACATTTACATCACAACTTCACAATTGCCTGCCTACCTGACAACTGTATGGTTTCTCCTTATTACATTTCCGTGACGTAGCGCCGGTACTTAAATACTGCACATGGAGTCACACAATCAGTCCACACAATTAGATCTTAATAGGGACTATTTGGCTCCAGGGACACTTATACGGCTCTGACCTGAGCTCTCTAAAACTAAACCAAGCCATCATAAAAAATAAATTTTTGGTCTGTTTCATATCGACGAGATCTTATCATGCATTGGCTTATTAATGAAGAGGATTGCACTAAAAATGGAAAATGTTTCTACACCAAAGTTAAAAATGTGTTATTTTGTGGGACATTTTAAGTTCTAAACCGTATTCTTACCAATAAAATTATTTTAACTGAAGATTGGCATGCAGATCTTGGATTATTTCAATGTAGAAAAAGGGACACATTCACTGTATTTTCCCACAATTCTGACAATTCAATTTCTTCAAACTCCTGGACGTACATTTTTACTTATATATACAACAAACATAATATAAAAATTCCACATGATAATTTCAATGTAGTTCGTTAATATGGATGGGAACTATGTGCATGAGGTGAGATTACTGCAGTATTTAGATTGAATTGATCCTTGTTTAGAATCAAAATATATATTTATTGAATGTGCCCAATTGGATTATATAACTTCTAACACTGTGTATATTTGTGTGTAACCGTTCCGATGGTACCGATTGTGATACGTTGTTTCTTGGAAATCAACCACAAATCAATTAGAAATGACATGTATATATCAAATGCGTAGTAAAATAGATCTTTATCGACCATAATTTGTTAAAATGAAAATGTCCCCGTTTTGGTGGTAAAAATCATATGTCCCCGTTTTGTAGGTTTTACAAGTGTGTGTGTGTGTGTGTGTGTGTGTGATATCGAATCTTTAACTCTATTACATTTCCTCATTGGACAAGACTGTTCAAGGACATACATGCATGCATTTTTGTCTTTGTAGCGAGATAACGTAAACTCTGCTTTGCGGCGATGCACATCTAGAAGTGTCACCGTGAAGTGTCCAGTGATAATACACCAGCAGGGGAACTTGTTTGTTCAAAGCTATGCTCAGCATAACACACCTCTGTCCCTGACCGTCAGCTAAAGGCACAGGTGTACGCCAAAGTAATTCTTTGTCAGCATAACATGTCACATTGGCAGCTAATTGTACAATTTGTACAAAATCAACGCACATTTGAATTATAAGAATAAAAATTACATGCAATGAAAATTCTTGAAATATTCAATCCCGACACAGTGGTGATACTAAAGGCAATAATCTTGGAATGAATTTCTAAGTGCTTTTCATAATGTTAGTGTCATTCGGGGTAAAGGAAATAAATTTCCATTTATGTTTAGTTGAATTATACGCTTGTGATTACCTCCTTTGACATAACATGATTTCCCCTTTCTCAAAGGTGAGTCGTGCTGCTTGAGAGCAACTTTTCACACCAGTCTTGTAAATTGCAGAAGACGCTATTCGGGACCAGATACAGTCTCTCTCCCAAAGAAGGCGCATTTGGAAAGAATAGAACCAGAGCGAAGCTACGTCCAGAAGAGCCAAGAACGTTGGACTTTGAAGTTTGTGGTTTATATAGAACTCAAAAAAATCTACAGTTAGATATAAATTTACTATAAAATTTAAATTAATTTATTTTTATTATTTCATAACGTTTGCTCATTAATGTTGCTGTCTGCTATAAAACATTTTATAAAAAAAATAATGTCTTATATCTAGTTTGTAATTAAACTTTGTTAGTTTAAATTTCGTCTCTTTTTGTATTTGTAACTTGTGGTAATCACTGTGATATGGGCACCAAATTGCATCTAACAAAGCTATACTTTGGACCATATTTTGCATTATGAGAGGACGAAGTTATGAATATTTTATTACATGAATGACATTGACAACAATGATCTATTTGTTATGATTTTTACAGCCGAATGAGGACTTCATCAATGCTCCTGACTTCTTGGTAGCAGACATCAGAGTGGATGGGGAGCGACACTTCCTGCTGGCAACTGAATATCAGTTAGGACTTTTGCGAGAAGCGAAGCGGTGGTACATGGGTATTACATTTAAGGTAAATAATTACGTTGTATTCATTAGTATTTGCTGTACTAGTACCAGTTATTGCTAAACTCCAGATTTTGTCGGTTTTCAATTTATAATAGCACCCAGTAATAGCCTTCAGGCCCATTTATTTAATAAGTGTGGTTATAACTTCCAGGTCCTTGGTGAGCCATTCAGACAACAGAGGCAGCTCATGTCCATCCATGCCTTCGTCGAAAGGAATGGCGCACAGAAGCAGCTGCCGCTTGTATTTTGTCGAATGAGCCGGAAGACAAGTCAGACTACCTGGCTGTAAGCTATTATATTAAAGCTTTCTTTCTCTCTACCTGTTATAAAATTCATTGACATTTCTAGCATGTTTATTGGAAAGATATGTGATAGATAGAAGAAACAGTAACAAAATAAATACTCTCTGGGATGAGACTATGTCGTGATCTCTCGACTATGAGCCATATGTCTGTTAAATGTTCTACACAGTTTTTCCAGCATCTGTATTTCGTTCCAAGAATTAAATAATGCGTCATTGTTGAATGTAAGGTAAATGACGTTATGTAACCGCTGTAGAATTGATTCTGGTCAACGCAATACGAACACTGCTCTTATTTCGAATCTTTGATTTCATCAAATTTAGTTTTGGTTTATCATGAGTACTTGGCCCAAAACTTGCACCCTCTGCAACACAAGCACTACACACTTTCTGACGGCTGTTGGGTATGAAAGTCAAAAGACTTCGTGTGTAAAGTTGAAATAGGTGTGGCATGCAAATAAAAAAGTATGACTAAAATTGGTCAGAAATAACTTGGCCTGATAAATCTCGGGTCACAATTGCTACTTTGGTTTCAGTACGCACGAATTTAATCCCAGTCTATTTTTTATAACAGTTTTCCTCTCTGATGTTGGTGGTGATACATGCGTTCGATTTAGGCATTCTTGGTATTGATTTAAAAGTAGTTGTATATTCGTTAGAATTTGAGCATTATGGTGTGGTTGCATTTGTGTAATTGGGCGTTTGCTTGATTGGATTTACGTCGTATATCGCCTATTGGCATGCACGACTAGTTAGTTTGCACGCGTTTTTTTCATTTTCGAGTATATGGGCGTCAGTGCACAGTAATGGCACTTGTCCTTTTACCTCTTTGATACATCACACGCAGTGACATCAGTTTCTAAAAATAGATTTTCGGACAAGGCGAACCAGCATAATGGCGACCAGTGATACTTTTCGTATCATTGTTCTTCCTGAAAATGATGTACCAGGCGCTAAATTTGTTCATCCGAATATAGATGAGCATTCCAATATTCAGTTACAGCGATGGTTATGATGTCGAGGCCTGCCCCAAAACGGAAAAAAGAAGCATACTGCTTAAAAGGTTCTTGAATCGTGCATTTTGTATCTTGAATTTTCAACACTACAGAAATGTCGAATTTTCCTATCTGCCGTATATTTTATGTATACATTAATCATACAAACCAGAAGTCACTTTGACATGTGTTTGATTTATAACTGTACATTCTTATAACTGTACATTCTTGTATGGTTTTGTACCGTTTGAAATAATAAGGCACCCCATAACACCCACCATTACGTTGATATTCAAATTTACAACAAGTGCAATTTTGTATTGTTGCTGTTATTGTTGTTGTTATTGTTCCAGTGCTTATATTATCCTCTCAGTATTGATATTATTATCGCAAATCATATCGGAAATTTGGTCATAATTGAATGCATGTATAAGTAATAAAAGTTACTGTTATCTGGTGGGTTTTTTTTTTTTTGCTATTGTTAATCTTCTACTCATTACTATTATTATTATTATTATTATCGCAAATAATCCCGGTAATTTTGTCATAATTGCATGGGTATGTAAGTAATAAAAGTTACTATTATATGTGTTAATGATTATTTTTGCTATTGTTGTTGTTGTTGTTGTTCTTCTTCTTCTTCTTCTTCTTCTTCTTCTTCTTATTATTATTATTGTTGTTGCTACTGTTGTTGTTGTTGTTCTTGACAGAGTCCAAGACGGTGGTTTTCTCTTCGGCTGCATCTGAACAATAAAAAGTAAATAACAAAATAACTAAAAACGTTTATGATGAAAAGAATAAATAGCACTCAGTTTATTAACATTGATACTGTTCTTGGTATTCCATAAAGTGTAAGTACATGCTCACTGTGCATGGTAAAACTGTCAAGTGTGGTGAAGCTTTGTAAAGTTAAAAATAACATTTGTGTCTTCACATTTTATTCTAGTCACTGACTGTTGAACCAAATGGTTTTTTTAACAAGTCAACATTTCTCATAATAACTTGTAAAAAATAAGGTAACATTTAAATATTCATGCACTGTAATATATATCATCTTAATATTTTTTAAACAAAAATAGATGTATACCCTTCCCCTTTCTACTATTGCATTGTTGAGTTTATAAGCTTTTTTGTAGTTGTGTTAATTAACTAATAAATTATTTTATTATTATTATTATTATTATTATTATTATTATTGATGGTACCCAGGCTGTTTGACTTAAGAAACTGTGCCGATTCCTCTAATGATACAACCTCTGTTGGAGAAATTACAGTCAGAAAGAAAAGAAAAAATACGTACTATGACTCCCAATTTAATTGGGCCTGTATGTTCCTTGGTGGGTCCATTTCCACCAACAAAATGCAAACTACATATATATGTATCCTTCGTCACATTTTTTTATAGTAAAATCACGTCGGCCGCAATGGTGTGCCTATCGCATACACCTTTCTCTCACCTTGTCAGGCTTTGGAAAACCGTTTCCATTTCCAGTGAACCAAACACCATCTTTCTGGTATCTCGATTCACTTGTACATGAATCAAAGCAACAATGCGTAGTGGTCACAATATTAAATAATTGCTTTTCCAGAAGAATATATAGCTTATTTATAAATGTCAAAATTCTGCCAGCATCTGTGTTACTACGCGTCGCTAGCGGTTTTTGTCCGAAAGCAATATGGCCTCAGCCAGGGCAATGACATCATGGTTTATTTTTAGCACAAGGCGGCTGAATTAAGTACAAGCGCCATGAGGCAATGATGCTGATCCGGAAGTGAAATCTGTTGAATTGCGTAGTGCTTTGTTTTTTTTTTTTTTTGTTGTTGTTTTTAGTTCAGCCTCTCAAAAAATACGGGATAAGCTATGATAAGAACTTCACATGAGGTTTCTTTGAAGGTAGTTTCGATTAACATATGATTTATTAGGATTTGGACACAGTGGAAAGGTCAGTACTTAGAAACAAACATAGAGACCATACTGTATAGGAAAAATTATCGTGATCTGAATCCATACCAGTAGAGCGACAAACTTACTTCTGAGGTTTCTATTTTGTCTTGACGGAAAAGGCAGATACACATCCGACTAATTTCCGATGTTTTATCCGATCATAAGCGAAAAGGCCCGAATTTTCTGATTATGGCAGATGCGTTATGCTGAGATTTCGTTACTAGATGGAGTGCAGTATGGTATTAACCATGTCATGGAATTTTGTAATTATTCCAATTATAGGTACGATCATTTTTTATACCGGCCATTATGTTGAAAACACTAAAGCTGAAGGTTTCTACAAGCCCATCTTATAGCCTGGAATAGTGGTTTTCGAAAGAAGAAAATGCAGACATACACTGGTGACAAAACATACAAATGTGAAGTATGTGGTAAATTATTCTTGAGACATTTCACAAAGAAAATTCATATGAGAATACATACCGGTGACAAACCATTCAAATGTGAAATATGTGGGAAATCGTTCAGCCAGACCTCTAGCTTGACAATTCACAACAGGATACATACCGGTGATAAACCATTCAAATGTGAAATCTGTGGGAAGTCGTTCAGCCAGACATCCAGTTTGACAATACACACCAGAATACATACTGGTGACAAACCATACAGATGTGATATTTGTAACAAAACATTTAGCCAGGGCTCATATTTGACTTTACATGCGAGAATACACACTGGTGAGAAACCAGTTAGATGTAAAATATGCGGAAAATCGTTTAGCCATACTTCTCATTTGGCGAAACACAATAGGATACATTCTGGTGACAATCCAATAAGGTGTTTAATATGTGGTAAATCGTTTAGCCAGGAAATTTATTTGACAAAGCACAGTAAGAAACACACTTCTGACAATCCAATCAAATGTGAAATGTGTGGCAAATCCTTTAGTGATTCCTCGTATTTGACCATACATAAGAGGATACATACTGGCGAGAAGCCATACAAATGTGCATTATGTGGAAAATTATTTAATCAGACTTCAAATTTGACAATACATATGATGATACACACTGGTGACAAGCCATATAAATGTGAAATGTGTGGGAAATTATTTACAGTGAATTCTAATTTGGCAAAGCATATGAGTGTACATACCATTGAGAAATCAAAATAAAAATTAAAAACTGCTACAGTGGACTAGTGGGTAGAGCATCCGCCTTGGATGTGGGAGGTCGTTGGTTCATAGGTCACGACTGAGTCATACCAAAGACTTATAAAATTGGTACTAACAGCTGCCTTGCTAGGCCCTCAGCATTAAGAGGTTAGTGTTAAGACTGGTCGGTCTGGTGTCAGGATAATGTGACTGGTTGTGACATTGTGCTACATGGCTGTGGCATAATGCTCAGTGCTAGACATCACTATAAACTGCCACACTGCAGACATCATAGCAATATGACTGCAAAATTGTTAAAACTACATTAAAAATTCAAATCACAAACATTTTTTTTGTTCCACAGAGTAGTATATTTGGAGAGGCAAAGGAGGAGGAACAGTCAGGGTGTCTTGTAATGACCTGACTTGTTTTTCATGCTAATTTTTTCACTTTCCAGTAACAAATGTCTATAATGCTAGGGACATCATTTCTAGCCAAAACTAGAGAACCATCAGTCTGATCAGTCGCCTGAGCAAAGTCATGCTGAAGATAGTTCTCAACAGACTAAAGCCTCAAGCAGAGAAAATTATTGCTGAAGAGCAAGCAGGTTTGCAAGCAGGAAGGAGCACCACAGAACAAATCTTCAATCTCAGACTCCTTTGTGAGAAAAACCTTCGGCATCAGCAGAATCTATACCACATCTTTATAGATTTCAAAAAGACCTTTGGTAGGGTATGGATGCAGCCTTATGGACAACTTTGAGGAAGTACAACATCAGCTCAAACCTGGTGCAGGTTGTTGAGCACCTCCATGACAAAGCCACCAGTGCTGTCCTCATCAATGGCAGCAGAGGAGATTGGTTTCGAGCAACAGTTGGAGTCAGACAGAGATGTATACTGTCACCTACACTCTTCAACAATTTCCTGGAAAGGATCATGGAGGATGCCTTGCATGACCACAAGGTCACTGTCAGCATCAGAGGAAGAACAATCACCAACCTTCGCTTTGCAGATGATATTGATGGTTTAGCTGGAGATGAAAAAGAACTGGCTGACTTGGTTGAGTGCCTTGACACAACCTCCACAGCATACGGTATGGAGATTAGCGCTGAAAAAAACCAAACTGATGACAAACAACACCAATGGCATCAGTGCAGAAATAAAGGTCAGTGGACAGAAGCTGGAAAGAGTCACAAGTTTCAAGTACTTGGGATCAATTATCACAGATGAGGGCTCCAAACCAGAACTGCTTTGCAGGATTGCCCAGACAACAGCAGCAATAACAAGGTTGATACCAATATTGAAAGATACCAACATTGCTTTTGGTTCCAAAATAAGGCTGATGCGCTCGCTTGTCATATTCATCTTTCCATATGCTTGTGAAACATGGACGCTCACAACAGATCTATAAAGAAGGATTCAAATCTTTGAAATGAGATGCTACCGCAAGATCTTGGGCATCTCATACATTGACCATGTAACCGACGAAGAAGTCCACAACAGGATCCAACAAGCCATCAGATCCTATGAAGACCTTTTGACCACACTGTAAAAAGGCACAAACTGAAGTGGTACGGTCATGTCTCAATATCGTCTGGACTGGCAAAGACAATCTTGCAAGGCACAGTGCGAGGGTGAAGAAGAAGAGGCAGACAGAGAAAGAGTTGGGAAGACAACATTAAGGAGTGGACAGGCATGGGATTTGGAGATTCCCAAAGGGCAGTAGAGAACAGGGATTGACGATGATGATGATGATGAGAATCAGCATGATTAAAACAACATTGAAAGAAAAGTGTGTGTGTGTGTGTGATTATGATTTTTAATGTAGCTTTAACAATTTTTTAGTCATGTCGCTATGATGTCTGCAGTGTGGCAGTTTATAGTGATGTCTAGCACTGGGGCATCATACCGCAGACATGTAGCATGATGTCCCACCCAGTCACATTATCCTGACACCAGGCCAACCAGTCCTAACACTAACCTCTTAATGCTGAGCGCCAAGCGAGGCAGCTCTTAGTACCATTTTTGTAAGTCTTTGGTATGACTCGACCAGGGATCGAACCCACGACCTCCCGCATCCTTCCAACATTATGTAAAACATATTTAAAAAATGTTTCATAAACATGATTTAAAAGTAGAAAAAATGCATAGTACATATGCATAATTACAATATGAGACAAATGATATGTGGCACAGTTTGCATAATTTCTATAATAGACAAACCCTATAGCACATAGTTTACATACTTAAAATAAGAGACCAGTCATACAGCATAGTTTGCACAATTACAATAAGAGACAAATCATATAACAGTTTACATAATTACAATAAGAGACAAGTCACATAGCAGAGTTCATGCAATTACAGTCAGAAAAGTCATTTAGCAGAGTTTGCACAATTACAATAAGAGACAAGTCATACAGTGAGTTTACATAATTTCAGTAAGGGGCAAGTCATATTGCAGAGTTTACACAATTACAGTAAGAGACCAGGGCTAATCAAATTCCATAGCCCAATGAGCCAGACTATATATTTCCAAAGTGCTAATCTGAGACAAGTGCTTTCCTTCCTATTTTAAAGCCAGTCAGGCAAGCACTAATTTTCGTACTTGAATCACTTTATCTGCCTTTATTTAGCCATTTATGCTCTGGGTGCACTTAATGCTTGAATGCTTCAATCTACCTCTGTTCGTCTGCATTCTGTAAAACAATGGTAAGTGGTCTTTGAAAACTGTGACATGTGTGCTTGAGTTTACTGTAAATTGGGCGAAGTGAATCTGGTATGACTAATTAGCAATGCTTTAAACAACCTTGTTTTATTGTGTTTACTCAACATCTTGAAACTGATACTTATGAAGAGATCACCGTTTGATGTGAATCCACCGATTCAATGCAATGAAATTAGTGAAAGGTATTTCATCAACATAAGTGTCCATTTCCTTTATGAACTGATTAAATTACCTTAAGGAGTCTTTAATTTTTTTGACTAATTATACAGCAGATCAACTTTAACATGTGGTATTGTGTTTGAAACAAAACAATTACACTAAAGAAGCGGTCTGTATTTGCATTTGAAATTAAATTACAAAATGTATTTTATGATTAGTTTAGTAGAAATTGTTGTCAAAGGCAGTGATCTATTCTATTTGGGTAAAACTAGTTTACTAAATTATTTTTGCAAGGAAGGTCATAAGGAAGATTTAGAGGAGAAAACTTAACGTGAGTGTGGAAGGGTAAAATATAAGGCCTCCACAGAGTTGGCGGTAACTATTCCTCTAAGGAGACAAAAAACAGACCGTGTGGCAGCAAAAACTATCAAATACAACACAACTAAGAAACAAAGTAATTTTCAGCCATTTTGGGCTACTAATTATCCAAGACTTTTACAGTTCTTGCAGACATTATCCCAAACTTGCACAGGTTGGAAATTCAGCCAGTGTATTTGTCAGTGGAACTGACAAATAATAAAAAATAAATAAAATGAGAGCTCTCTTTTAACACAGCTTACATTCTAGCCCAAATGAAAAACCATTCTGTATTATGGAAATGCTGTGCATTCCAGTAGAAACCTTAAATTTGGTGCTAACTATAAGAAGAGACTCGGGGATGAAACTTTGTCTTATTCATTGATCAAGTCTTGAGAGCAGAATTTGGGGAAGGTCTGAGTTCCAGAAAATTTATTTCCATTCATGCTGATAGAAATACTGATGCCATCTTATTGGAGCAAGAAATATTATATATCATACCCAGACAGTAACAACAATTTAAAACATTCAGCCCTTTCAAAAAATAATCTGTTGTACATTGTTTCCTGTATTTTTAATATGAATTAAAATGCATGCATGTCTTCCAACCTAGGCATGATAATGAAGTTTTGGATAAGTGAAATTTATGAAACCACTTGTCCAGGACAAGTTCTTTAAATAATGAATTGATCAGCTCTAGAGACCAGTCCTGTAGCACAACTAACATAATTACAATACAAGACAAGACAGCATTCAAAAGTGAATTTGGTATCTAGGTATCTAAAAGGAAGCACAATTTAGAATTAAAGCATACCAAGATGTACATTATGCCTTTTCAGTGCCGGATTATCCAATAGGCAGGGTAGGCACTGGCCTATGGGCCCCACGCCTTTTAGGGGCCCCACGACAGCGGATCAAACTAATATTAAATTGATTTGATTTTGAAAGTATTAGGAGATAATTTGCGAGGGGGGCCCCGAGATTTTGACTGCCTAGGGGCCTCCACAGGGTTTAATCCAGCACTGTGCCTTTTAAATTATGCTCACTAGGTATCTTAAAAGGAAGTACTGGTCAGAATTAGAAATGCGTAAAGATTAAATAAAGCCAGATATATAGCTGTGGATATTTCATTTACAGTTTGTGTAATTCCAGGATGACATTAAGGATGTAAAGGAATTGATAATTGTTTCTTTTCTTAAATGATTTGACAGTTTGTTAAACTGAATGGAAGCTGTATATCTAAAAAATATTGATCTTTTGTTGAAGTTGAAATTCTTGGGACATCTAAAATATTTTCATGTCTAACATCGCATTTATTGTTTAAAACACTCAAACATTGGGAAGCAGTCTTGTTCAAAGTTGCATTTGTTGTGTTTAAAACAGTTCTCTTCAAAATGATATTGTGTCTAAAACGTCCAAACATTGGCAGGCAGTCCTCTTTAAAATTGCATCTATTCTGTCCAGGACATGAATACAGTAGTATGCAGTCCCCTTCAGAATTGTATTTATTGTGTCTAAAACATCAAAACATTGGTATGCAGTCCCCTTCAGAATTGTATTTATTGTGTCTAAAACATCAAAACATTAGTATGCAGTCCCCTTCAGAATTGTATTTATTGTGTCTAAACATCAAAACATTAGTATGCAGTCCCCTTCAAAATTGTATTTCTTGTGTTTAAAACATCAAAACATTAGTATGCAGTCCCCTTCAGAATTGTATTTATTGTGTCTAAAACATCAAAACATTAGAATGCAGTCCCCTTCAGAATTGTATTTATTGTGTCTAAAACATCAAAACATTAGTATGCAGTCCCCTTCAGAATTGTATTTATTGTGTCTAAACATCAAAACATTAGTATGCAGTCCCCTTCAAAATTGTATTTCTTGTGTTTAAAACATCAAAACATTAGTATGCAGTCCCCTTCAGAATTGTATTTATTGTGTCTAAAACATCAAAACATTAGAATGCAGTCCCCTTCAGAATTGTATTTATTGTGTCTAAAACATCAAAACATTAGTATGCAGTCCCCTTCAGAATTGTATTTATTGTGTCTAAACATCAAAACATTAGTATGCAGTCCCCTTCAGAATTGTATTTATTGTGTCTAAAACATCAAAACATTAGTATGCAGTCCTCTTCAGAATTGTATTTATTGTGTCTAAAACATCAAAACATTAGTATGCAGTCCCCTTCAAAATTGTATTTCTTGTGTTTAAAACATCAAAACATTAGTATGCAGTCCCCTTCAAAATTGTATTTATTGTCAAAAACATAGAAACATTGGGAGGTAATCTCATTCAAAATTGTGTTTATTGCTAAAAGATCCAAATACTGGGAAGCAATCCCATTCAAAATTGTGTTTATTGCTAAAAGATCCAAATACTGGGAAGCAATCCCATTCAAAATTGTGTTTATTGCTAAACGATCCAAATACTGGGAAGCAATCCCATTCAAAATTGTGTTTATTGCTAAAATATCCAAATACTGGGAAGCAATCCCATTCAGAATTGTGTTTATTGCTAAAACATCCAAATTCTGGGAAGCAATCCCATTCAAAATTGTGTTTATCTCCCCTCCCCTCCCCAAAGAAAGTAATATTTGCCAAAAAGGAACTAAAAGAATGTATACATTTGTCTCATCATGTTGGACAAAATATATGTCTGGTTTAAATAATTATCAGTTTTTTTCATACATTATATAGTCTAGTTGATATATAGTCTAGTTGATTGTAATTTACGTCATGCTCTTAACTAAATGTTTAATGTAATTGTGGAACACATAGGTCTTAGATATCTACTCCATCCTAATTCTGTGTGTCTTTTGTATACATGATAGGCCTCAGGCACCTGCTCCAGCCTAATTCTGTATGTCTTTTGCATACATGATAGGCCTCGGGCACCTACTCCAGCCTAATTCTGTGTGTCTTTTGCATACATGATAGGCCTCAGGCACCTACTCCAGCCTAATTCTGTGTGTCTTTTGTATACATGATAGGCCAAAGGCATCTACACCAGCCTAATTCTATGTGTCTTTTGTATACATGATAGGCCTCAGGCACCTACTCCAGCCTAATTCTGTGTGTCTTTTGTATACATGGTAGGCCAAAGGCATCTACACCAACCTAATTCTGTGTCTTTTATATACATGATAGGCCTCAGGCACCTGCTCCAGCCTAATTCTGTGTGTCTTTTGTATACATGGTAGGCCAAAGGCATCTACACCAACTTAATTCTGTGTCTTTTGTATACATGATAGGCCTCAGGCACCTACTCCAGCCTAATTCTGTGTGTCTTTTGTATACATGGTAGGCCAAAGGCATCTACACCAACCTAATTCTGTGTCTTTTATATACATGATAGGCCTCAGGCACCTGCTCCAGCCTAATTCTGTGTGTCTTTTGTATACATGGTAGGCCAAAGGCATCTACACCAACTTAATTCTGTGTCTTTTGTATACATGATAGGCCTCAGGCACCTACTCCAGCCTAATTCTATGTGTCTTTTGTATACATGATAGGCCAAAGGCATCTACACCAGCCTGTATAAGTTTTGTACACATGATAGGCCTCAGGAATCTACACCAGGCTAATTCTGTGTATACAAGAGAAGCCTCAGGCATCAACTCGGTGTATACATGATATGCCACAGGCACTTACAACAGCTTCACCCTGTGTACCTTTTGTATACATGATAGGCCTCAGGTCTGTACACTAGCCAGACTATGTAACTTTTGCATACACGATAGGCCTTAGGTATCTACACCAGCCTAACTCTGTACCTTTTGTATACATGATAGGCCTTAGGTATCTGTGCCTCTTGTATACATGATAGGCCTCAGGTATCTGTGCCTCTTGTATACATGATAGGCCTCAGGCATCTGTGCCTTTTGTATACATGATAAGCCTCAGGCATCTGTGCCTCTTGTATACATGATAGGCCTCAGGCATCTGTGCCTTTTGTATACATGATAGGCCTCAGGTATCTGTGCCTCTTGTATACATGATAGGCCTCAGGCATCTGTGCCTTTTGTATACATGATAGGCCTCAGGTATCTGTGCCTCTTGTATACATGATAGGCCTCAGGCATCTGTGCCAGCCTAACCATTTGTATACATAATAGGTCTCATATGATCTGATGATCAAGCAATTATTCACAATCCAAATGGAATTTATGTGTTGTAGAATGAGTATGAAATTAAGTTCTCTTCTTGTCTTAAATATTCATTATTGGTAAATGATTTATGTAAGGGAAGGCCTGAATAGTTATGTAGATCTTTATTAACCTTCCATAATCTGAGATCTGCTCTTGTTTGCTATTTTCTGCCATCCTGTTTCTTAGATCACTTTTCGTTTGACTGATGTAAAAGGCTTAATTTTGCACATATCAATGCATCAATGACATTTTTTGAATTACTATTTATGTCCTCTTTAACTTTAAATAATTTATCATTTTAAAATTAAATCATATTTCCTTCTACTACAGTATTAGAACTTGTTTTGCATCTACTCATAACACATTAGGTTACCCTGACCTATCTTTCAATGAAGTTAAATTTAGACCTGTTATTTAATTCAAATTTTTGGGTTTGGCTCCTACTACTAATAATTTTCATTGATTCTAAAAACATTTATGAATATATCACTATATCGAAATAACTGTTAACCTGTTTGTACCATTGGGAAGAAAATTGTGTTCAGTGAGTTATAAGTTGTATTTAAAGGAATTCTATTTGATGATTGGTTAATCTTTTCATGTTTATCTCCCTTGATATGTCCGTTTCTTTTTGCACTTGGTATTCCTTGACCGATTGTTTCCCCTGGCTAGTTTTGCCTGCGTAGTTGTTGCTGTATATCAGCGAGTCTCTTTTGTTGTGTATATTTGTCCTTTAAAATTGTTATCTCCCTTGATGCAGATTAGAATGAATACTCACTTTTATGTTTTGAGTGAAAAGATTTAAAGTTGAGATAAATAGGTATATCAGTTGGTTTACTATAAATATTGGTAAAAGTATTTGTCAATTACTTACAGAAATACTTATTGTATTCACATTGCTGTGAATTTTTAGCTGGATGTAAGTAAGTTCCTATAAGAATCCGTCTACAGATATATATTTGTGCCTTAATAGGAAGCCATTGTCAAATATCTTCCATTTCTTTCTTGGATGATCCTTAAATTCTTTCCCACTTGTATCTCTCATTCTGTCAAATAATGTCTCTTCCAAGTGGTCCAAGAATAACCTAGCAAAATGGTGCGATTTGGTGGCCATAGGCATGCCTTTTATCTGTATAAAATTTTAATTTACATTAAAACAATATATTGCGTTCAAGTACTTGTCTAAAGGACTCAATACATGATTGAACCGTGGACATATGCTTTTACTTTTTTTTGTTTGCTAAAATGTCACTGCTTCAATTTGTAGGTCATATGGAATATTAGTGTACAAGTTTATTATATCAAAAGTAGCGACTGTTAACTCCATGTTCACGATGTCTGGTAACTGTTTAAGAAAATCAATATCATGGCTTATGAAACTAAGGACTTCTTTGAACAGTTGTTTTAATATATTATCAAGCAACTGACTTCAGTCCTTTTTTTTGTTTTTTTGTTTTGTTATTGTTTTGGGGTTTAGCTCCATTTCTCAGAGCAAGATAGGCTATACACGGCGCCCAGTATAAATGGTGGTGAATAACCTGGGGAAAGCCCGGTAAGAACCACCAACCTACGGGAAGATACTGGCAATCTTTCTCACGTACTTACATTGGCCGAGCCTGTGATTTGTATCACGCCGACAGAGGTGATTGGTAAATCGAGCGCTTTTGACAACTCTGCCGCCATGGGCAACCATCTTAGTCACAGGGGCTCGTATCGTTGCTCACATTGTAACTGTCGGTCATACATATAGTATTTTATACTGTATGTATGACTGATAGTTGAATTGTAAGCAACAATACGAGTCTCTGTGATCTTAGTCATTGTGTACTACTATTAATCCCCCCTACAATAGTTCGAAATTGTAAGTCTTAAGTCCTGTTTGTTACTACATATTCCGATTTTTGCTGTAGAGTGTCTTCCTCGATGACAGAACTCTTATTGACATTTGGGAGGCCATAAAAGTAACTTACTAAATGTTAAAAATTTAATTAATCCCCCTCTCTATAGGTCATCTCCGTATTTTTCAATTACGCCCTGTATTAGTCCTTGTATCAGCTTGTTCACTTATTTCCTGATAGAATTTGTTATCATTAAGCATTTTATGAATTTTGTCGAAGTATATATATATATATATAACAAGGCTAGATATTAGTCAGCTTTTTCGGTAGACCAGACCCTTTAGATTTCTTTAAGATTCTGTTACACCTTTCCACTGCATACCCTTTTTCGACTGAATAAGTTAACTCACTTGTTGTAAAGTTCTTTTACTTATCAAATTTTGTCTTCTTATACTTTGTGTAATGGTGCAACATTTTTGTAGATGTTTCTCGAAATACATTTCATCGTGGTCAGCGTGACACGTAACCATTAAGATTGACGTATGGGCTAAGCATCGCAATAAATTGGTAGCTTGCGGTTGTTAACCTCTCTTGTTTGGGGGCATGATTGAATTTTCATTAGAATCCGTTCGGATAACGGTCAGGCAGATAGAAGAGGCCAATATTAACGTAAGGTTAAGGGGCGGAAAATGACAAATTTGAGACAAGCCAGAAACAGTCTTGGGCCATTTGAACTATATGTCATAAAATGAAATTTCCAGGGATAGTTATTAATAAAGGCGGACATGGAGAGAGGTATTCTGACTTTGATGGGAGTGTTAGAATTTTGGCGGTTAGAGAAAGTTAACCCTGATTGGCTAAGCTAAAGGAAGGGGTGTGATTCCCAGACGAAGTTCATTATTTTAAGTAATTTCCCTTGCGAAACTCGGCAGTCTAAGTTTTCTGCCGAAATGTAAGATTGAGGGACTCCCAAGTAATTAGCAAGTAAGTTTTCTCATTAAATAAATTATCCTTGGGGCGGGGATCTGGAAGAATTTGAGAGACCGAGAACAAGAGGGAGATTCGGCTGCATAGAAAGAGCGAGAAAAGGCAGAAATGTGTTATCTCAATCGCATACAATATGCTCATTGATGTAATTTTGTAATTATTTGTTGAATTTATTCGTTTTAAATTCATGCTTCAATTTTCTTTGAGATCAGAAGTGAATCATGCATTCCTTTGTCTCGAATGTTATATGACGCCATACAATATTTCATTGATATGAGTTCAGATTTAGTCATTGTGTGTAGTAGAAATTATGTATTGTCGGAATTGCATGCATTGCTCTGATACGAATTGTGAGAATTAATTTATCTGTCTCAAGTGATATGTAGCATGTATGCTAAGAATTGATTTTACTATGTTTATGTCAATGACTCGCTGTTTAGCAAGTAATGTAGTTGAGACAAGGCGCGATATCCATTAATTCATTCGTGTAATTAAGTTGTGAATTCTTATCATCACTCCCTCACACTTTGTATCTTCGAATATGTCTTCGAAGCATCGTGTATGACATCTACCTTTTTAGTTTTTATATCAGAATAGTAAAGATATCATAAATACACATCATTGTATTGCTCTGCAAAGTTTCAGACCTTTATGATTTAAATCGGTATAAAACCTTCCAGAAAATACATTACGTTTGATACATTGTCTTTAGGTGTTATCAATAAGCCAGTAGGATATCCATCAGTAATAGACACGTTTATTTTTTTTTTTCAACAATTTGCGCGTCTTTAATACATCAATAGTATGAATGATTTCAGATTTATGCTATATTTTTCCAATTCCTATAATTGATTATAAAATAGCTACTTCATATAATGAAACGTCATGTTTTATTTGAAACGTGTTTTCCATAAATTCTGCTTTTGTTGTATCCTTGCAGATTGATCTTACAAAAATGTACGAGATCTTCATGTAGCACGGTGAATTTAACCGAATACAGATTGGTTTATATTCTGAAACCTAACACGCAATTATCCTTTTTCTAAGTACCATTTTGTTTTAAGCATTTTTCTATCAGCTTGATCGCAATATCATCGTAACAGTATGAAGTCGGGTTGAGATTGGAATTTAGCGAAGACGCTCAAGACAGTTTCGTGAATGAGATGTTTATTTATAATGTTTTGAACGGTGAAGGAATCCGACACCAAAAGACGTGCGCAAAATGAATTTAACAGAATGATACGCACCGAATTAAACAACTGACATTATGAAATAAAATACTCCTAACAGGAACTAATAATAACGTGTAACTTAAACAGGTAATCAAAAGAAAAATCAACGTATGGAACTTATAAAAAATATAATTGAAATATGGATATATCATCATAAATTATCAATGTTCAGAGTTGAAACACAAAAATGAACAATGTTTAATCTAACTCAAATGGTATCAAAGTATAGGATTTTCACAACTGTGAATAAGTTATGAAGTATTTCCGGTCTCAGCTTTTATCTAATGATCAACGAACCATACCCATGATCCGCCTCAGCAGTATACGGGTTATTCGAAACCCGACAGCGTTACAAATCGCCGTCCAAAATCAGATAAACATATATTAACTAGAGCCGTGTAGTACGCTAGACACAGTTAAGTACGAATGCAATAATACATGTTACGCGTGCTGTCACATTAATTTGTTTTGCTACATATTAAAACGTTTCACCATAACTACTGCATGAGATTATTATTATAATAACTAGGTTCGTACAAAAATCTGTATCCGACAAAAATACTGTGGTACTCTCATTGAATTATAAGAACTGGAACATATTCTCATCCTTCAATATTTAACAATGAGGATGTTTTAATACTTCTTTTACCCACAGTTAATGGGTAATTTAACCCATTTTGTGATGGATAGTTTATTTTACATAATGTCCTTTCATTATTTCCCACTCATTAGATGGAACGACTCTGAGAGAGAGAGAGAGAGAGAGAGAGAGAGAGAGAGAGAGAGAGAGAGAGAGAGAGAATTGTCATTTTGACTTCCTTAAGTGGCGGTGGCACTCCAGCGCTATAGGTGTTACATCGCTATGATATGTGCGAAGTGGTACTGGGATCGAACTGGAAAACAGGAAGTCAAGGTCTAAGTGTACGGCAGTAATTCCTTTATTAATATTAAAAAAAAAAAACTACAATAGATATAGAAGACAAATGACACACAATTCATTTAAAATATATAATAAAAATGTTTCATTTAATTAGAGCTAACCAACTTCGGACAATTCTGTAATTTCAGAATTTCAGGCCAAATAACTGCCAATAGTACAAAAATCCTCAAGAGTAAAATATTACAAATTAATATCAAGGTTATTTTCAATCAATGTATTTAATTAAATCTTAATTCAAAACTAGAATTTTATTTCCTGCAATTTCGAAGGTATTTTATTTCTAAATTATTTGTTGCATAAAGTTCGTAGCAAACCATCTCTATAAAAACCAAGCTTAATATTCTAAATTAACACAAATTCTAAATAAATTTAAGCAATCCAAGGAAAACTATATTTAAAAATTCATATTGTATAATAATAATAATAATAATAACATGCTACAAGCTTTCCAGAGACAGATGAAATAATCTCTAAATGTATTATACAGAAAAATCTCTAACTAATTACATTACTATTACCTGGAAAACAGGAAGTCAAGGTCTAAGTCTACGGCCGCAATTTTTGACGAAGCCGTGAGGGCATAGGGTATATACATATATATATATATATATATCATGCTTCAATGATACCTGGCTTGGTCAGAAACCGCTCCGTGTACACTTAGAGACTGACTAGCTTTTGTTTACGTCAGTGTCTGGGAATTCGTAAATCGTCGCTTGTACTGAATATAGTTTTATTAGATACATCTGTTGTCTTACAATGAAGTTGGCGTAGAACCACAATATACAGTGAATAATAGCATCTACTTGTTTTACAATATATAGCTGTAGTACTGATGGCTTTGTTAAAGGCTCCATAGTAAATCAGTTAATACAAAAATTCTAAAAATCATTTTCTTTTTCATATGAATTTAAATTACAATTCCAAAAATCATACTTTTATTACAATTACATGAATTCAAATTACAACTCCAAAAAATCATACTCACTAAAAACTCCTTAAAATTACATCGTAACAAATACATGGAATAGGTAAATCAATCCAATTCGTCTATCGAGTTATAAAATGCAACACTAAAAACAGACTATAATCTATATAATAGCATGGCGTTATATGACATAGGTCTGTCTATCTGTAAACTTTGGAACATCCAAAATATGAAACAATTCTTTCTCATAACACAGATAGCAAGAAAAGAATGCAATTTTATATTAACACATACCTCTCCAACTGAAGATTATTCCAGTAAAGGTACTGCTGTATGCATATTTCAACATGTAATCAATACCTAGTTCGGTTGGGTAGAACCCGCTGTAAGATATTGGATTAACGGGCGTTTTGTTTGTTAAGCAAGCCATCCGTAAAGTGGACAGCTTCCTGACAAAACTTGTTGGCTTATGATGATACAATAGAACTTTGTAGGTACTCTGGTTATGGAGAAGTCCATTACCGGAAAGCTTAATGTAATCGGTTTTCTCACTGCAAACATTCTGTTCTTGCAGTAATTGTTGTACCGAACTCAGTATTTTGAAATCTCTAAAGACGAAAAAAAAAAAAAAAAAGAAAAAAAAAAAAAATTCGGGTACCGCTGCACGCGGTAACGAAACCCGAGCACGTTTTCGTTCATATATAACGCATCAACATTAAGTACATACTATGCCGTGACAGTCATTGTCATTAAATGTAATACGAAAGTCAACCTATGAAGCAGTGTCGTATATCTTTATTGGTACTTGACATTTTTGTAACATAGCTAGCACTGAACACACTTTCTTCCCGCCCCAACTTGTAAACAAATGCCTTACCCCTTGCTACTGACATTGCCCGTTTTCGTATTAAACCCATGACGTATTTCTATCACCTCCTTGAAAACTGATCGAGTCTATATAATTTAGCTTTGTGCCGTTCCGAATCCTGTGCAAAAACAAATAAGAAAATGTAAATAAACATGTGCTGTGCTTTGCACAGGCGGACTTTATATGTTAGCGCCACGCTCCTGCGTTGTTCGATACGTGTCTTCGGTCTGAATGGTCCATTAATATGAACAATTTTAAAAATAACCTAAGTAGTACTGTTCTCGTGATTTTCAACTTTGATTTAGAATGCTATCTTAACAGTGTTTTCAAAAAATCTAAACACCCCAAACAAACAAACGAATAAACAAAGAAATAAAACAACAAAGCAATAAAACACGAAACAAGCAAACCGAGATTGGTCTAGGACTCATATTATTAAAAGAAAACGAAAATACTGTGTTATGGTCTTGCTGGTCTCGTGATTTAAACTTGATATTTTATATTCTTGTATCCCAAAATGTTATGTATGTATGTATGTATGTATGTATGGATGGATGGATGGATGGATGCATGCATGTATGTATGTACGTATGTATGTATGTGTATAATGATTTGTCTTTCACATCAGAAAAGAGAACTTTTTTAAAGTTAGAAGTGATTTGGGAAGAGTTCATATATTGGTTAAAGAAAAATTTAAAAAAAACAAACAGTGGAATGTAAAATTATAACTAGACCCAGCAGGGTGTAGAGAGAGAGAGAGAGAGAGAGATAGAGAGAGAGAGAGAGAGAGAGAGAGAGAGAGAGAGACTTTTGATACAATGTGTCAGTGAACAACCAATCTGTCATTAAAACAGTGCATTTATTCACTCTGAAAAACATTGTTTGATCCTGTACTAAGAATTTAAGAGATTCCAATATGAATCTTTATCCATATTTTCAAGTATTATCTAAGACGAATGTGCGACAATACATTCGTAATAATCCTGACGCTCGATGCACATTTCAAATTTACCCGTCTTGATGATAGCGACTTCGATTAAGGATAATCGCAACGACCAAACTTTGTTGAGACTTTTTTGTTTGATCTTTCGACAACTATATCTTCAATTTTCATTGGTGTATTGAAATTTTTTCAGAATGCCAATATTTCACTGTTTGCTTGTTTGTCACCAGGATAGGTCATCTTCTTTAGCAAACTTTTCTTCTCGGCTGAGTAAGAATCACCCCCTTGTACGTATGAGCTTCAATAGAAATACAGTACTTGAACGGTGTGTAAATTATTATAAAAAAACGATAAGGTGATATAATGTTTCAACTGTCTTATTCCTATAACACAACAACGATTAATATCTGTATCTTTCGGTATATAATAGAAAAGTTTTTGACCGAGTAATGAAATTATTAGACCGTCGCTCATGTGGCATCCTCGTCAGTCGAATGCATTCGCCAGCTCGGACGCAATAATTTTCAAAATTCAGTTAATAACCTATGCTCACTGTATTAAAAGTTAAATGAAAATGAAGGGAATACGCCAATACAACTCTTTTATAAGAAGAGCACCCAAGGGGAGTAAATCTTGCTCAGCTGGAATAAACTTGTAAGAAATGCTTTATAAAATTCAATGTTGCAGAAGAGCCGTAATAGACTCGTTCTGCCTGTATTGTCTAGTATTGTATATACTGTATTGTCTAGTATTGTATATACTGTATTGTCTAGTATTGTATATAATAAAGGAAAATAATTAAGAGCAGTATAATAAACGATAAAGCTCAAACCCACGAAAGACGCACATGGAGCACTTTATTTGTTTTAAATGGTTCACAAAATACATGGCTTAATTGTAAAGAGTACACAAAGCCAATTAAGCATTAGAATAAAATATATTTGAAAGAAACAAAGTGCTTACGTGAACATTTATACAATACAAGAAACAATAAATGTAATTTACAAATACTGCATATCAACCAAAATTTATACATAACACATTAAACAAGAAATGCAATTTATAAAAAGTGTGTATCGACCAGCATTTATACCTCACAAGAAACAAGAAATGTAATTCATAAGAAATCTGTATCGACTAAGATATATACAACACAAGAAACAAGAAACGAAATTTACGAAAGGGGGTATCGACTAACATTTATAAAATACAAGCAACAAAGAATGTAATTCACATAAATTGTATATAGAGAAAGCAGAGATAATGTAAAGGACATAGAAACGTTCAATATACAGAACAATTTTCTTATTCGTGAGATTACACAAATCACTGAAAGACTTTAATGACTTGCAGATTCTTTGGATATTTAAAAAAAATTAGAAACGAATAGCAAAAACATTATCTATTATGCGCAACAGAATAACAAGAAGGTTTTGAACATGTAACAAAACCAATGATATGGTCCACATTTCCACTGGATTTATCCTTAGGATCATGTCTAAAATCTAGAAAGAGTGACATAGTCACAAAGGGTCCCGTGTAAAATCTAAAAAGAATGACACTATCACAAAGGGTCCCGAGTAAAATCTAGAAAGAGTAATACAGTCACAAAGGGTCTCGTCATGGAACAAAATGTGATGCAAATAAAAAGTTGCATGAGCGGGATGCAATCAGTGTAGAAAATGATAACATTGTCTATTTCTACAAAGTTTAATGTAGTCCACATATACGGCTATGGCCGTGGTTCCGACTAGACAGGCTAAATGTTCTCCTACTAGTTTTCATTGTTATCTTTTATATCACTTAGTTCTGTAATGGATCGTGTGAACCAATCGATTAGTTTTTATATTTAACAAAAAGAATATATGTTTTGTGTATATCATGTCCCACTTTGATTCAAATGCATATTAGAATAAAATGGGATCTCTAAGACGATTGATATACAAAATGGCATCGAAATATGTTGAAACATTTCTAGTCTATGAAAGGTATATCGATATGCAAAGATCGAAAATCTACAGACAGGAACCATTATTCTTTAAAACAATAGTCCCTTAAAGGGACTGACGCACTGCTGGCTGAAAATAATTTCCAGGAATTTAAGATGAGACCATTTATTATTTTTAACTGCTGAGTCTTTAAACCATCTCTGATATTTTTCAGCGATAACAAGAGTTTAAATTTAGCCGATGTGGCGGACATATTGGATGCTTAAATCGACATATTTGTTACTTTAGGCCAGCTAGACACCATAAGAAATCTTCAGGGGAAAACCCCTTGTGGACAAGATGTTTAGTTCAGAGCAAGAAGCCATAACAAGTCTTTTTAAGAAAATGGCTATGATAGCTATAGTGGATGTCCGATCGGCACCGTTTTCATCTGTATCATGTTATGTATATTTAATTTGTATTGTGTGTTGGCTTTTCTCCATTATATGTCATGTATATCTATATTGTGCGATTGACCTTGGGCAGTAACTAAGTTTAGGGCCTACCTGACTGGTGTCTTGTATGTTGGGACTGGTGCCTTGTTATTTTGTAAACAACATATTACATAGTTATTATGTATTTACGATATTAAATTATATATTAAGATCATTATCAGTTGGAAGTAAACATGCTTACAGAAGTTGAGTTCAAGGTCTAGTTTTATATTTTAGAAATTAAGAATGATTTAGAAGCAAGTTGTTTACGAATTTAATGGAAAGTTAACCTCATTCTGGCCCTGTTTTTATATTAATGTTGTTTACTTCAAAATTACTCATTCCTAACATCAGTCTTTACAAGAATCAATTTTAGCTGTGTTTCAATTAATATTTGAGAGGATTTATTTACTTAAATTTTTCCTGGGAATTACAAAGAGCTCACTAGTATTTTCGGACTATTGTGAAATCAGTCAAGGACAATTTGGATTAGATCATTGTGATACTTCAAAACTTACGCACATTAGCACATTCGAAACTACTGGCACATCAGCACATTCAGTATTGGAATTCATTCTGAATACTTTTGGACTATTCGGGATTTAATTCACAACAATATAAGTTCTTTTAAATGTTCACTTTGCATCCTTGGGAACTATAGTATTTGTTGAATTTTACAAAATTTGTTGGTTTTAGCTCTTTCTTGTTACTTGGAACATTTTCGTTCGGTGTCATCTGATCATCACAAAAACTCTTCCGGTGAGAAACCCATGCCAATATGACCATTCATTTAGGGCTTTAAATCTGGCTACCGTGGTGGCCATACTGGATATCAGAGCGGCACCGTTGAATTTAGGACCAACTAGATAGCGTAAAAGCTCTTTTAGTGAAAACCGCATGTTGATAAGACTTTCCATTCAAGAGGAGTAGCAATAATACGATTTTCAAGAGGGCAACCGTGGCGGTCATATTTGATGTCTTTGCGGCAGCAGCTACATTAATGACCAACCAGACAACATAAAACGGTTCCTGATGGAAATCCAATGGCGAGGCGCCTTTGCATTTAGATGTAGACTCAGTAACAAAACTCTCATGATGGTTGTCGTGACAGCCATATTCAACGTCAGATATGCACCGTATGCTAGGACCAACTAGACATCATACCAAGTCTATTAGTAAAACCCAATGTTCCATTCAATGACAAATAAAGACATAATGGAATAGAGAAAATAATGATGGTGTGAACGGCATATATATGGTAAATAGACGGCGTTCACATCATATTGCACCAGGATCTGCTGAGTGGATTCTAAGTCATCCTGCTTTCAAGAAACTGGCAAAAGTTTTAAGATTTAATGTTTCAGATATGACCAAGCAATACAAGGCCTGTAACTCTTTGAGAAAAAGATACGAATACCCTACGTCACAAAACTACATGGGAATATTAATTTAATTCCTGGGATATGCTGGCTGCCATTAACATCCATAGTGCACATGTTAAACTGATCTACAAGGCCAGTCACCATTTCAAAATTGAAGTACGCACAGATAGCACATCTACGTTACGAAGACCGTCCTAAAGTCCAACTAGATAAGGACCTATTGAATTGTTCGTGATTTAAGATTGTTACAGAAACTGCCCTTAAAGCGACACTAGACTGCATTTTATGCTTTAGGTGTCATTTCTTTGCAACAAAGACATTTTTTTCGCTGATAATTCGTATATACGTTTCTGCAGATTTACAAAGAACTGTTCATACGTACTTGTTTAGAAGCTTTTTTTCCTTCCATATCCCAACCCACACTACCAGGCACGTTTATTTAAAAGTTTTTTTTTATAATCTTAACTTTATTCAGGTATATTATTCCAAAAGATACAAATAAAATTCGCTGCCTGAAAAATGTTTTTGTCTTTCACTGATGGAATGAAATTTTATGCCGGTTAATTTGTTTGCAGAAATAGTTCTTGAATGAAAATTGCAGCCACACCTTCTCTCAAATGTTGATTTGAAACTACGAAAGTAGTAACCACTGCACCGGCTCACAAACTTGGTACAAAATGAAGGCGGCTGAAAAGATGTCATTTATGTCTTAGAAAAAGGCTGGTCAAGGGAAATGAAAGATGTACGCACGTAAGCGTTTGAATATTAGTTTATGTTATAAACGTGCGCCTGCCTCAGCTTCATCCAGGTTCGTCATATTTGGTTCCTCCATTCTGTCATTAGCCATTACGTTTACAATAAACTTTTTCATCAAGATTACCAGGGATGCTAGCATCACGGTCGTGGTCAGAAAGGCACTAAATGAATGTAGAATGACGTTCCAAGGTACTGGATAGTAGTTTCCTAAGCCTCTCTCAGAACTGGATCTTCTGTGGATATCAGCGAACGGAGCCATCAGGTCCCATTGCAGTACCACTGTCAGAAGAAATATGTATGTATGTATGTATGTATGTATGTATGTATGTATGTATGTATGTATGCACGTATGTGTAGAGATTAACGGCAAACGAGCTGATATACAATTTATACATGTATGTAAAGGGTTTAATGGCTAAACAGTCATCGATGTAAAATGCTAAGTTAGTTTATGTATTTCCTTAAAAACAAAACAAGGACAAAAACCCAAAGGGTCAAATCCTAGGAATAAGAAGACCAAAACTAACATAAAAACAAATACTTATTCAAAAGTCCAAAATCTTTTCAGCTGTTACATCATCAGGGTACTCCGTCTAGGGCTAAAACAATATATCTGGTATGCAAGAGAGTTCATCCGGTCATTTCACATCTCCAGACCCACAAAAGGTGTGGTGTGGACGTCAGAACAAATAAATTTAATACCATTTTTTTTTTACATCGTACATGCGCTACTTATATAAGCCAACGTAAATGAACCAAATCTGCCCGGCAATTGTACCACGTAAGACTGGAAACCTTGTTAGATGTAAACAGCGACAGCCAAATGGAAAATAAAGCTGAAACATATCACTCTATTTGCAGCTATCGTAGGTTCAAATCCAAACGTCCGAGTTATATTCTTGTCGATGACCTTACTAAATATCTTATTTTAAGATCAAAACAATGACAGAAAAAACTACCACCAGTTCTCATGTACCTGCGTGGTGGCAGGTTAAAGGAAATACTGGAATGGGACACGAGTTTTCTGAGATCCAACGAAATGGGGGAGGTGGGTGGAGCAGCGACCAACACAATACAGGTCATGATTTGTTCAGACAGAATTTTGGTACACAATCTAGGATTTCCAGCCATGTGTACAGCGAAAGGTTGCTTAGTACAGTATTTGCGGCCATGTACAGAGAAGTATGTAAAGGAATAACAAAATTTAACCTATTAAACCAGAGGTCTCAAACTCAAACCACCCTGAGGGCCGCATGAGGGCATTTTCGATGGCACAAGGGCTGCACCACCTTTGTTATCTCTCATGACACCTTGTGACGTCAATCATTTTGCGGGGCACATGGTACGGCTTGGCGGGGCGCATGTGGCCCGCGTGCCGCGTGTTTGAGACCCTTGCCATCAACAGACCAGTTTGAAGTCCCTCTACCTAAACTATGCTGAGAGAGATACCGCAATGAGCGATCTGGCCAGGTTTTGGTAGGATTCGAACCAGCACCCTTCTGTATGAGAATGATATAATTCATGCATACCATGTACTTAGGATATAGGCAATGCAATGCCGCCATTATCAGGTTGACTCGACCCTTAATATCACTAAATGAGCATACATTCATATATACATGAGTAGTTTTTATATTTAAGTGAAATACGACAGTGAAGTCCACTCATAAAATTGACATTGGTGAAGATGAATCTTACATGTATGCAAAATTAACTCTTGCACATCCTGCACACACAACCAGCATCTTGTCAAGCCATGCATACATACATGCATACATACATACATACATACATACATACATACATATACATACACACATACAAACACACATACATACATACATACATACATACATACATACGTAGAGTGGAGTGAGAAAATTCATGATGAAATTGACATGAATTAAAAAATTAGCACTACTTCAATGGCAAGCCAAGGCAAATCTGTACACAACCTCTCCTACAAAGGCATGTATTATATCTGGTAAAATTTGTTTAAAAAGAATGCCACTGCAGTTGCAAATTTTGTATATTTAACGTTTGATACCATCCCAGGAACCCAAGGGTGGGGCCAATAATCATACTATACTAGTAAACGGTCACCATATAACCTATGTTACATGTTTAGTGAATTTCCGCTCAGCGATTTTGGAGATGAAGTTAAGGACAGAAGAATAGGCGAAGGGTATCACAACATCCACCCTCAAAAGGGTGGCGAAAGAAAATGGATATAAAGAAGCAAATTCTCACTGGCTATTCCCAAAATCCATGTGCAGAAGAAAAGAAATGGTTCCCGCCATTTCGGTTTCCTCAGTGAGAATAGGAGGATGAAAAGGGAGAAACTGCAAAACAAGATTGGAACTGATCCTTTTACGATCCATGAGACGTACTGGAACTGCCTATCTGCCAAAAAAAAAAAAATATAAATGGAAAATTAGTCCGCATACTGACCATCAATCCAAATTGGAATGCAACAAATATTACTATCCTCTCGCGCTTTTATTTCACGATATGACATATATAGTTTTGATTTCACAATATGACATTCTAATTTCACATTATGACATACTATGTTTTGATTTCACAATATGACATACTAAGTCCTGACTTGAAATCAAACGTTTCATGCGGTGGTTAACGATGTTTCTCTTTTTCTAAATTATATCTGTAGCTTGCTTCCCACAAAGAAACAGTATTTCGCAGGTATGTCGAAAACGAATACGAATTTTACAGATTGATTGGTTGGCTTTACTTGTGTGTGTGTGTGGGGGTGGGTGGGTAAAAACTGAAAATTCAACGAATAATCATCAACTAGATAATTAACAACTATCCGTCAACAGCCTGTGGAATTATAACTAAGCAGCAAAAATTTGTACCTAAAACTTCATAAAATTTATTTAAATGACCTTGATCTTGCCCGAGAGAGAGAAGGTTAATATATATCAATGGCCGTCCTTAATAACCCTACCATTCATGGATTATAGCTTGATCTTGCCCGAGAGTGAGAAGGTTAATATATATCAATGGCCGTCCTTAATGACCCTACCATTCATGGATCATAGCTTGATCTTGCCCGAGAGTGAGAAGGTTAATATATATATATATATATATATATATATATATATATATATATATATATATATATATATATATATATATATATCAATGGCCGTCCTTAATAACCATACCATTCATGGATTATAGTTAACTCTCTCTTAATTTGGAAGTTATGAAATACATAACGAAGATTTTCAAATGACTTTGCCCTTTGCAAAGGGTAAGAGTGAAGAACTTTGGATAAAAGCGTACAGACTTCATACGCGGTACCGACCATTTAATTAAGAGGTGGGGGGAGGGGGCTGGACTATTTTTTTTCGAAAAATAACCAAGTTTCACAAATAGCTTTAAATGTGTTCTTGTTCTGGTTTATAGAATAAAAAAGTCCTATTATGTCCATTATATTAGTTTAAAAAAAAACAGTTATGAGGTGAACGAAAAATGTTCCATTTCAAAAGAAAATTCCAAAGCCACCCACCACCCACGAAAATTAAATGATCGTTCCATTACGGTTGGCTCCTAAATTTGGTTCACTTTTGCTTGGTTATTTTTCGATAACATCCGTAATGGCGGTAATATTATGGCCTATCGGCTTCATCGCACAAAAGGTTTTTAAGTTATTATACATGAAGGTGCTTGTCGCTTGAGCCCTTATGTTGCCCCATTCCAGATGTATGTGCACCCAATGAGGAAGTTTTGAATGTTTAAGAGTTATGTTTCATAAAATGTATAAATAACTTGGCAAGAGATCAGCTAGGCTTTACAAAGGGTGAAATAACAATGAAATGGGCACGCATGATTTGTTTTGAAAGATCCCGGTATCAGGACTTGAGTTGAAATCGAACCGAGCCTACCTCGCATGCTCATTAATAGCATGGGTTTGAACAAGGATAATGTTTTTTCACTGACTGAAGGTATATTTCGCCCATGGACACTATTAACCGTAATAACTAAGTTGTATTCATCCAAATACACGCAAGTAAGGCTTATATGCATTCATCCAAAACACGCCAGTAAGGCCTATATATATATTCATCCATGTCAGTAAATCCTATATGCATTCATCCAATACACGTCAGTAAGGACTATATGCATTCATCCAATACCCGCCAGTAATACCTATATGCATTCATCCAATACACGTCAGTAAGGCCTATATGTATTTCATCGAATATACATATCTGCAAAGCCTTTGTGTGTTATCAAATATTTATGTCTGCAAGGCCTATATGTGTATCATCGAATATACATCTCTGTAAGGCCTATATGTGTCATCGAATATACATGTCGTTTGATCTATATGTATTTCATCGAATTTACATGTCAGTAAGGTCTATATGTATTCTCTCTCTCTGTTTCTCCCAACGCTAGTAGAATTGTTATATGTATGTGTGTTGATTTCGAGGCTGCATGTGTTCATTAAGATGTCAAACAGGTCTGATAACAGAATAAAATGGACCAACTGTACAATAAAAAAGTATTCTAATGGGAAACCGCATGGTCGACATCTAAAAAATGTTTCCAAATTACTTGGGATTAATGCCCGCCCTACAATGAAAGTATTTCCCAAAATGTGTCAGGAGGTGTTTGGAATTTCATGGTTCATACAGTATTGCAGCCATTTTGACTCAAAGGTGGGTGGCTGTAAATATTAGTTACACCTTTATTTACTGTATATGTTATATTTCGCAAGGTTCCGATTGATTGGTGCTATACTTCACGCAAGCACATGAAAAAATCCTGAATGACTGAGCGGGTTGCACACCGGTAACTCATCTACCTTCCCCCCCCCCCAAAAAAAAATTAGCCCATAAAAAGCAGAACGTTTCCTAAATTTTTTTTTTTTTTACAGTCTAATGGTTCATATTATGCCCTGGAAACGCTTAAAATGCAGTATCTTCTAAGGCATTTTGCGCAGTGGGCACGAACTGATATTCCTGGATCCGCCCTACCCGCAGCTGACCAAAACGCAAAACTTAACAGGGGTGTGACGGAGGGACAAGGATAACACAATATGCTCTTCGATACTTGTAGCGTACAATAAGGAAAGAATGATAATGCGGTTTAATTTGGAATTATCGTGCAAATACTTTACCCCCTGAAAAATAGGTGTGTATCGACAAAAAGCAGGCTAGATGCGTGTACAGGATTTGTTTATACAACGAAATATTTAATTGGTCTTTATTACAGGTTAACTAAGTTTACCTAGAAAATTATTTTTAGTGGACACCTTGGTCGATCTAGAACAAATAGGACAAAAAAATTCCGGGAGACCACAACGGTCAGTGGACCCAACGCCGTCACTGTTCGTAATTCATAAGAGCATACTGGAGAATTTTTCCTAGGGCCCACAAATTCTGTCCGCGGCCCTGTCCTATACTGACTGAATGTATCAAATGTCGATGCAGGAATACAAGGTAACCATGACATCGCATGCATGTAATCGGACTAATGTCGGTCACTATCGCTTTATTTATTCTTACCATCTTTCTTCGATTCATCCTCAGAAATCGGGTATGTTTTGCAACCCCCTTCATCGCATCGTACATCGTACATCAAGGCCATATACATCGCTTGTTCCATTTCGGCATTTTTGTACACCAACCATCCGGGCGTTGTGAACGTTATTAGCTGAAGCAGTAGCGAAAATCCCAACAATCCGATCATAATTTTGATCGTCCGAATGTTTCCGATGTCGATTGGTAAACACCGAAGAATCGCCTGTAACATTGTGACACAATAAGTTGAGACCACTTGTTTGAGTCCTAATTTACGCCCAGCCAAAAAATATTCACTCAGGATTACCTAGCACAGTGACAACAATACACTTTAGCAATGTGCTCTGTTTGACTCACAGGACTGTTTAAAAAGAATAATGGGAACCAACCTAGAAATGGGCGAATGCTTGGTTGAAAATGAACGGTAAAGTTTAGCGAAAAGAATCTTTTGAGACCTTTTTCGTAACTGAAAAAATGAAATGCTTGATGGGTTATATAAAGCTTATTATTACATAAGACAGAAAATGCTATATTTCGATTGGTCACGAGGGGTGGGGAAGCATTTAGAAAATAATTCATTTTAACTTTATATATTAAACTTGTCTTGACCCTTTTTTTTTTTTTTTTTTTTTTTTTTTTTTTTTTTTTTTTTTTTTTTTTTTTT
>JAECUM010005961.1:0-111490 GCA_016617855.1 Megalonaias nervosa | reverse complement strand
ACTATCAATTCTTTGAAGAGGGTGACTATCTTTTATTGTAACATCATTAAGTTTTCTATAATCAATGCAAAATCTCAAAGTATTATCTCTTCTTTCTTACTAAGACAACTGGAGAACACCAGGGGCTATTAGATTCCTCAATTACCCCTTTTGCTGCCATATCTTGAATTTCTTTCTGTACTTCTTTCATACAAGCTAATGGAACCCTTCTGGGTTGCTGCCTAATAGGCAGTGAATCACCTGTATTAACATGACGTTCAACTAAATCTGTTAAACCTATGTCATTGGTTGATCTTGAGAAAGTGTATTGATATTCCATTAGCAGGTCTTTAAGGACTCCATGTTCAGTCTCATTTAATTCCTTACAGGACTCTTGGAACAATGAGTCTAAATGTTCAGACACTGTGTTTTCACCTGGGCAAGATTTTGTGACCTTTACGTCATTTACAGTAGATTGTTGTTCAATACACAACCTGACCACATCAATGGTGGCTAACTACAGTGTTTTTGTGAAGTTTATACCCCTTGTCAGCAATATTTAGAAACTGCAAGGGTACAGTACCCAAAGCAAGATTGACAACAGTTTTAGGCAACAATATTTCAAGTTTTTGCATGAAGTTTGGTGTTGGTTCCATTAAAGCAGTTGTTTCGTTAGTAACTGGGTCAATAAGTTTTCCATGGACAATAATTTCACTATTGGGAGGGATGATAACATCATCTAAGACTGAAACATGGCTACAAATGGGTTCCATTTCAGTTTGAAACTGGAAGCATGGAATATTTTCCCCTTTAACTGTTATACAGCTTTTATTTAAGAGAATATCAATAGAATGTCTAGTCATGAAGTCTAGACCAAGGAATCCATTCTGTTCTATATTAGCTATGAGAATCTCATGCCTAAGCTTTTGACTGTCTAGTGAAAGGTCAAGCCAGCATTTTCCTAGGAAAGGTTTCCTATCTCCAGTTGCAGTAACCAAATTTAATTTCACAGGTTCAATCTTAAGTATTTCCATACTGCCTAATTTCTCTTTAAATTTATGGCTAATGATAGTAACACTGGCACCAGTGTCCACAAGCAATGGTACTTGATAATTTTGTATTTTAGCACATATAAAGAACCCATGATTACTGTCATTTATATTGCTATCATAATATCAGTGGGTCTTACTTTCATTTCTGCTGACTTCTGACCCTCGAATTCTGTATATCTGCTCTTTGATTGCCTATTTCTGTCATATATGGTTGAATCTGTGTATTATCTCTACCCTGGAAGCTTTGGTTGCCATTTCTGTATTGGTTATACCTTTGGCTTCCATTATAATTCTGTTGGTTTATTTTATTGTAACTCTGATTACCATTCCAGGCATTTGTTAATGTGTTGGAGAATCTGTTCTGTCCAGAGTTACCCCCCTTTAGAGTTTCTATTAGCTGTTTACTTGTACTATTTAGGGCTTTGATTGATTCATTACGGGTTTTAATGTCAATTTCCTTTTTTTTTTATCAGGGGCTGCCTGCTTCTGGGTCTGACAGTTACAATGCTTTCATGCTGTGCAGATAGATGGAGGGAATTCCCTTGTCTTTCAGCAAGTCTGTGTGCTTCCAGACGGATAACATGACTTTCAGCTTCATTGATAGTTTTGGGCCTAAGTTCCCTTATACAAAGCATTATTTCTGAATCTGGGATAGAGTCAATGAAATAATCAATAGCCAAAGTGTTTAATAAGGCTGAGTCAGCTGATATCAGCCTATCCATTGGATAGGCTAACCGGGTTAGCTTTCAAACAGATTGTGCAAGTTCTGATAAAGACTTATCTTTTTCCCTAACTTTTGTTTGCAAGTTTGCTTTATACAATTCTGACCGTTCAGCTGACACAAATCTGATATTTAGTATCTGAACCAAAGAATCAAAATCTTGCCTCTCTCTCTCTCGGGCTTGATTCTGTTAGAACTCCCCTAGCACTACCACTAAGACTTCCAGCCAGATATAAGAATTTTTCATGGTAGCTCCAGTTATTGACCTGTACAACAACTTCAAAATGAGACAAATAATCTTCAAACCTTCATGCCCATTATACTGCTTAGGCTTGATTTTAACTTGTCTCTTGCCACTGACAGAGGTTGGGTTTTGTGAAAAAGAAGATTCCATATGGTTTTCATTTTTGTTTGAGGTTTGGATAGGTGAGCTAGTATTTCTGTAATCCCCATAAGAAAACCTATTTCCAGTTGCTTCTATAGAAATTTGTTTTTCCAAAGTGTTTAAATGATATTTAAGAGAATTCAAATCTTTCCTTAGCCCCCTTACATTTTCATTCACTTCTTGTTTTAATGAATTTTTCATATCCAGTAAACTTCTCATATTTTCTTGTCTAAAGAGATCTAGCTGCTCAGTAAGTTTATTTAAGATATGAATGCCACTAAGAGCCATGTTTTGTACATTTTCAGATGGAGAATGAAAATGGTGCAAAACTGGAGTTTCTTCCTCCAGATTGTCTCCAGCAATGGACTCAGACTGATCTCTTTCTCTTGGGAAAATGATTTCAGAATCATCCATTTTTTATTTATGACTGTAAATAAAAATTGTTTAATAATATTCCATTATTTTATTCCACTTGTTTGCTTTTACAGATTTTTTTAATATAAAAAATCAAGTGTTCTTTTGGTCCACTAGACACTGGGAAGATTTCTGGGAAATATAGGAAAATATTTTCCATTAATCCCACTTCTGACACCAATGTTACGTTTTCTTGATCCACTTAAGGTCAATATTTTCATACAAGGTTTGTCCCAACCTAGCACTTGACCAAAAGAAAACTAAGTCAGGGTAAGTAAAATATAGCAGGTTTATTTTATACAAAGTTGGAATCACACCTACACAATACAGACAATCATATTATACATGTACATATATTATTTACCCATCTATGGGTACTGACCTGTACCCAATACTGGAGAAAGGTACAAGTTTACAATGACTTTACATTACTCCACAATTTAGACAATACAAAACATTTCATATTTGTGGCTTGCAAGGTTAGTAATTCCCTTACTTTACTTCTTTGCACATACATATATTATTACATATATTATATTTTCTTTGGGACTGTTACCCAGGATTGGAGAGATGATTTTAGAAGTATGTCTCCATAGATGGAGAAATATGGTAATTTGGAATGTATTTCCAAATGGGAATAAATTTATAATTCATCTAATATTGCTATGGGTAGTTTTAATCCAACTTCAATGATACCTGAAGCATTGCCATAGCCATGGTTTAGGCTTTTGTTTCTTTTATTATAACTGTTCAAGTTGGTGTTCAATGTGTGACAGCAGCCCTCATCTGTTGATGTAGACGTATTTATATACAAATATGGTAGCTAATGGAATTTCAGTCAACCAATGAAAACACGTAACACATCCTGCCTCGTGACATAATTTCAATACCTCCACACTGGAGAGTGTGGTACCGAAATGACATCATGAGTCGGCATGCAGCTGAGTTTACAAGAATTAAGCAGGTTAATCAAAGAATCATGAAAGAGATACATTGATATTTAAGAAAGTATGCATCAATGTAACTAAATATAGTAATATCAAGACATGGCATGTTTAATGTTTTTCAAATTGTCCCTCAAGCGTGGCAAGCTTCCATAGCATGACAGCCTTCGGTTACGTGAGGGAATCTTCGTTCTTCTCTCCATCATGACACATCTTGAGGGAAGGATGTATTTGCATGACTTTATTAGAAAATGAGGACATACGACTAAAAATTCGTTACACTATCCATAATCTATTGAAATATCGGTGTTTGTGCTGTTCCTATCAATAATCTATTGGAATATCATTGTCTGTGCTGTTCCTATCCATAATCTATTGGAATATCAGTGTCTGTGCTGTTCCTATCCATAATCTATTGGAATATCAGTGTCTGTGCTGCTCATATCCATAATCTATTGGAATATCAGTGTCTGTGCTGTACCTATTCATAATCTATTGGAATATCAGCGTCTCTGCTGTTCTTATCCAGAATCTATTGGAATATCAGCGTCTGTGCTGTTCTTATCCATAATCTATTGGAATATCAGTGTCTGTGCTGTTCCTATCCATAATCTACTGGAATATCAGTGTCTGTGCTGTTCCTATCCATAATCTATTGGAATATCAACATCTGTGCTGTTCTCAGCATAATATGTAGTCATATATAGTTTGTTCTGTTGTCAGCATAATCTGTTCAAATATCAATCTGTGCTGTTCTCAGCATAATCTGTTGAGATATCAGAGTCTGTGCTGTTCTCATCACAATCTGTTGGGATATCAGTCTAAGCTGTTTTAAGTCTGTATTGTTCCAAGTTGGTTTAACTTTATACAGGTATAAATATGATCTCTATCTGCCCAGGCAGCATATGCATAGAGAAAGGTTTGATTTGGTATGATCTGTGTTTTACTATTTAATTTGCCTTTGTCAATACTCACAGTGCCAACATATAGTTTTGTATCTCCAGGCTCTGGTTTGACTTTCCATTGCACAGTGATGAAAACCTAATCAGGCTGAGTGATCCCATCCTACCAGAAGCTATGTTATAACTGTCATATATATCTTCATGATCAAACATATGCTCCATTGTGGCTTACAAAACTGAAACAGTGGCGCACTGAACATAACACAAACAAATAACAAAAAACCTATGTACACTCAACCTCAACTGAATTATTGCTATGTCTGTCAAACTGTAAAAGTGTATATAGTACTGGACTCAAGAATAATGCAGGTCACAACCAACCAATTATTTTATGAGCTAGAGAACCAGCCTGTGTATGGTGGTATATTAAATACTGTATTTCAAAGAATGATGGTTGCTTAATGGCTGAAAATGATTACTGGAAAAAACTTAATGCAATTTTTTGAAAAAGCCTATGCATGGATAAACTATATGCAAAAGTAGTCTTGAACCTTAAACCTTTTAACTGTATTTTTCAGAATTATATTAACAACTAAAGTTAATACTAATGCATATGGAAGTAACTGTCAATGGGAAATAGTTTGATTTACTATGACTATGTAAATGAGCAAACAGACAGCTATTTCTGCTCATTATAGGTAAATTTAAATTGCTGCCCAGCCCAAGTCATGTGGATTCCAGCACAGCATAAAAAAAAAAAAATGACCTTCCAGTCAGGTGTCTTGCATTTTGTAAAACAAGACCCAGATCTATTTCTTCAGTATCTATGTGATATATTTTTGATCTGCATTAGAAAGAAAAATGTCTCATAGAAAAATACCTGTGCGAATATTTTCAACTACCAAAAAGGCTTCTTCCCTGAAAAAAAAAGTACAATATAAATAACATCTCATCAACAAAATGTTAAATTATTACATTGTACCAATAATGCTATATTATTAAAGATATCTTATAATACAATGTAAACTATCATGTTAAAGTATATTCCTTTGTTCACTTACCAATGTACACTTTTCTAAAGGTGTCTTGTATTTGTGATTTTTAATTCATGCAAGTTTTATGAATACTCATTCAGTTATTATTTGTAAGTAGAACTGGTGACTGGGTACCATTTCCTATATAATTTTCTATGTAATGACCCATACACATTATTATTTGTATTGGAGATTTGGTGACTGGGCACTGTTTCCTATAATTTTCTATGTAATGAACTGTAAAAATCTATTATTTGTAATGGAGAGTTGGTGACTAGGCACTGTTTCCTATAATTTTCTATGTAATGACCCTTACAAGTGGCTAATAACTAAAAGCACAAATTGAAAATGCACATCAACCTTTCCTAAAATGTCGTATGTAAAATCTTGAGTCGTTCACCAGCAATTATCCCTAAAACCAAAATAATCATATGAACAAACAGTGAATGTTTACAAGCTGGCATGTACAAAAATAAACATGCAGCATGTATGAAGGTGGACTTCTCTGATTTGGTTGAGTGGAGGCTCTAAATCATCCTCATAAATTTAATTTAAATACATGCTGTGAATTCTTAGATTACACTATTAGCCCAGAAATATAATAAATTAAAATAGATTAATTTTTTTGTGTTCTCCACACTCTATAAGCATGTACTTATTTTTGATCTTGAACGCATATATTTATCTTATGTGCCCAAATTATGTATGCATGTATGCATTTACATGTTTTGTGATTGTGCACATCCTTTTGAGTCTGGATTAGCATCATGGTCACTGCACTATTCCCCTGAGCTCCGCAACTTTTTTATTGTGATCATTTTCATGTCTTTGCCCATATGTTTTGTGAACAATCTATTTGACATCAGCCATGCAGCTTTGGTATGACCCCTCAATTGAACCTCATTATACTTCCTAAGGAACATAAAGGTAGAACTAGATCCAATGTAATAAATTACAGAATATTCAGTTGGGTTTACAGTAAAAGCCATCTTTTTCTGAACTTGTACAATAGGTATGGGAATTTACTAATATGTTCTTTCTTTCCAAAACAAAATAGGAAAGAATTTCGATAAGCTGTAACACAGAATGGTTAACATTTTTAAAAATACACTGCCATATGACTCCTTGATGACTGCTGGCTCCACTAAATATCTAGCAGGTAAGTAACAGACAACTTTGTGAAAGAACCTCCAAGTGCCTTTTGCCTGAACAAACTTCTATCAAAGTTTTTTTTTTGCCAAAGACTGTTATGGAACTGAATCTTATCCCTTCATAAATAAGGAGCAACCCTTCAATGAATTTTTTTAAAAGTTACCCTTAATGAGGAATCTAGAATCGCTCTCAAGGTGAGATATCTGCAAAAAAATATTATAAGACTTTCATTAGGTTGTTGTTCATTTTACATACATGACTTTGACTAGGTTGTAGTTCATTTTACATACAAGACTTTTGACTAAGTTGTAGCTCATTAAATGATGATCTCTTCAAAAATCATTTCAATAAACAAGAACTGTTCATGCAGTGAACCTGAATATGCTAAATATTTTCATTGAGCCTGTACCAAATACCAACATATCTTCATTACAAATGGGAAACCCCTTGCAAACTCTGAGGTCATTGAGATATGGTCCATAACTTCATAATACTGTAGTAACTAAGAAATTTGTCAAGCTTTATTATGTCTTCAGTCTTTTTTAAAATATGATTCTGGGTATCTTAAAGCACTACACATGCATCGCTGAAGCTGAAGTTCAAAATTACTTAATCCAATCCCTCTTCCACTTAGCACAAATATTTTCATACTTTGACCACTAGTATGTTGAAACAGGTTTCTGCTACAGTTAGTATGTAGAAACATGTTTCTGCTACAGTTAGTATGTGGAAGCATGTTTTTGCTATGGTTCTTGTTAATACTATTACAATGTTTTATGTACAATTATGTCTATATATTCTTTTATTACTTACATCAGTCAGGTCATCTATGCTGAGATTATTATTGTTAGAGTTCAAAATAAGCTTAAGCTTGTTGCTCAGTCTTCTAATCTCTTGATGTAATATATTATGTACTTTATATGATGACGTTTGCAACCAAATACTGTTTAAACCAACATTTCAGAGGGTACAGTGGTCCCCCTCTTATATGGCCACCCCTTCTGCACTGGGAAAGTGGCCTTATAAGACAGGTGGCCTTTCCAGAGGGGGACTAAATTTTTTGTGAGAAGTATATGTAATGCACATAGTAAGAAAGCTACATTCTTCAAAGCATTTAATATCTTCGTTTAAAAGTAACATTAATTATTAAAAGGTTCTTCTTGTTATAACAATAGACTTACTGAATATGCATTAATAGTTCTTATTCTTGGTGTAAACGTGATATGCGAGCGGGTGTTGTTGTCATGCACATTGCAAAACCATTCAAAAACGTCATTTAAATCTTGGTACATACATACATAATTCTCTTTCCATTTGCTCCATTTTCCCACTGCTGCTGAATAACCTCCTTATCGGTTACGATAATGTTTATTCGAGTCATTTGAGCATAAAATTGTTTTATTAGAGTCTTTTCTACCTAAAATTGTTTGGTAAGTCCCCCCTCCCCACCTCACCCGATGTCGTCGAGTAGAATAACCGACTTTTTTCTAAAATAATCTTCTCCGTTTAATGTATTGTCATGTGATTTTTCAGTTTTTGTCTGGCACCCTGTTTAGTTCAAGATTAGTTTCTCTGTGTGTATCTGCACAAAATCTATTTTTAGCCTATGCTGACCCTGTTATGATCTTGATAATTATGTCTGGTTGTAATCATCAATGTTGCCAACTACAAGACTGATAAAACAATTTTTCTGCATTTTAACAAAATGCCATGTGTTTTTAAAGGCAGCGATCTTGTCACGTGATTCATTAGTTGCAGTCTGGTACCCTAATGTTTTTACATTTCTTTACACTAAGTGAGAGGAAGCCAAAACGGCTTCGATATGTACGCAGCTTTGACCTGAACAATAGCACCTCGCGGCCGTTAGAATTCGTAATCTTGACAATTATTGTCAGTAGTAATAGCCACTAATTATCAAAGTGAACAAGCTCAACATGTAACTAAGGGAAGCCGTAAAGGCTATCAAACCATTTTCCTGCTGACTTGTGTATTGTACATCAATACCGCCACTTCTCAGCTGTTACTACTGTTCAATAGGCTAATTGTAATCTTAACAATTATCAGAGTGACTAAACCGGACATCTCATGATAACATAGCAGTAAGGCTAATCGGATTACATGTACTTACCTTTTTGTATGGATTACAATTGAGTCTTTCTTGGCTTTATGGAATAAATGTGGCTTCTTGTGAGGCATAAATGATATAATATTAACCTTAGTGGTACATGTACTTAAGTCAACACCTCTTTCAGTATCAAAAACCTGACATCGGGAAACAGAAATCGGATTACTTAACACACGTTATGAATAAAATACTGGTTCTGGATACATATTACAAAATAAAATGCGGCCGCTTGTGAGGGGTAAATTTTATGTTTTTGCACTAATATGCTGGCCATGTTAGCAGGGTGGCCTTTTGTGAGGAGTACTTTTGAACACAAACTCATTGGTGCCAATGGATTCTGGCCGTAAGGAGCGGGTGGCCACTGGTCAGGGGGGCTTTTCAAGTGGGGGACCACTGTAATCAATACTATTTTGGTGTCGACAATATCAAGGTCTCACAAGAACCAAACAGGTCAAACTGGATAATCTGGGAGGATTTTTGTGGCAAGATAATCATTTTTAAAAAAGAACTACAAAAAACACATACTTTATAGCAGTTTTAGAATTTGTCTTGAAGTGAAATGCATCTTTAGGAAATCTTTGACCAAACTATATCTTGTACATATATTTTTTAATACAAAAAGATCTGATCTATATAATTCTCTCTCCCTCTCTCTCTCTCTCTCTCTCTCTATATATATATATATATATATATATATATATATATATATATATATATATATATATACTGAACATATGTAAACAATGGATTTGCTGACCTTTTAAACTCGTCTTCATCAGCCTCAGCTAATTTTAGTCTGACAAGGCATCTCAGGGCTGTCAGAACTTGCCATGGGTCAGGACTGCTGTTACACAGACATTCCAGGGCAATCAGGGAGGTGCTGGTGTTTCCATCCTGATGGTTATTTAAAAGAATTGTATAGTGGCCAATTTGTGCAAATCAATACTTTATATGCTATCAGTGGATGGAAAGTATAAACATATACATGTTTCATAACTGCCATATCTCTAGACATTGATGGGTGTGGTGGATTTCAGACAAAATGAAGGGTGGGGGGCAGTGATCCTTGAGGAACCAACAAGAGTAATGTGAACAGCATGTAATATGCAAACACACTAACAGATGAAGTTATAATCTCTGTGTCCACTAGTGAAAGTTAAACTCATGCACAACACATACCGACATTTACTTATATACTGTTTCCATAAACCTGTGCACACTGTATTTACTAGTAAAAGTCTTCTCGCATGCCTGACCTAGGACAATGTGTATGTGACCCAGACAACCATGATGAATTTAAAGTATCTCTGAAAGACCCTGGTCTCATAAACAGAGTAAAGCAGATATGGACCAAAAGTACAATGGTAACTGACAAAACAAGTTTACTACTTGATGCTCACCTAAAATAGAATCAAAGAATACTATCTTCCCCTGGGGCTGTTTGTATCAGCCTGGGCACACTGTAATTACCTAGTGTGAGAACTGAGGTCCAACCTTGACCTGAGCATGACTATCCTGGGCCATCTGGTAGTTATGCAAACAACCATGATTATTACTGAATTAACAAACAATTTCCTGGTCCTGTGATCCTGAGAGAGAAAACACACTCCTTGTATTGCTCTGTGGCTGTTTTTCTTTTACCATGGGCAAGTTTTTTTTTTAATAGCGTAAGTACTCAGGTCCACTCATGATCCAGACACACCTGTCTTGGGGTCATGTCAAGATGACCCTAACAATCAGGATGAATTAGGTATATCTAGAAGGCCCATGACCTGGGCATTGTTTATATCCCACTACCTAAAATGAGGCCTGGAGTCCATCCTGAAGCTAGGCATGTCTGTCCTAGGGCAAAATGATGCTGACCTGGACAAGAATGATGAATTATGAATATCTGCAAGGCCCATGTTCTTGTGATCTGGGCATTGTATATATCCCCCTACCTAACATAAGCCCTGGAGTGCACCCATAAACGAGGCATGTCTGTCCTCCAGGGACAAAATGGTACTGACCTGGACAAGCATGATGAATTAGGTATATATGCAATACCGGGATCCCTAGTACGACAATGACTAAAGAAAGAATAATAATCAATTATTTAACACCGAATGGTGGATGGGTAATGCAGACCTGCCAACCCTGACGAATCTGTCTCAGTAAGGCAGTTGATTTTTCTCTGTAAGATTGACCAGTTTTCAGTACGGTGTAACAAAATATCAATAACTGCTATTGTAAAGCTGGAAAACGTAAATAAAAGTTTGACGCAGCGACGATAAACATCATGTTCAACTGAAAAGTTTGTAAAGTAAGCGTAGACTTTATTTACTACTAGTACAGTTGCACAAACTTTAGTTCCAAACCCTATGCAACTCAATGACTTGTTGCTATCTCTCAACTGAGGTGATTCTTGGAAATTCTTTTTCAATTTCACATGACGACGGTAATCATATCTCCCGCCACTAGACATACTCAAATTGGCACTTGATGTCCAATAAACATAACTGTGTCCTTTCCAGCTTTTATTCACAAGAATCTGCATACTCCTCTTTATTCTTCTGTGTTGATTATTAACACTTTTTTTAGAAGCTTATTTTCCCTTTCATCTTAAACATACATTGCTTTCTGGACGCCATTTTAAAAAAATTCTATAATCAACAGTTTGATCATGCAGATGCTTTGCATGAACAAATAGGTCCAGTTTAAAGTGTCAGGGGTGCCATTGTAAAGTTAGTCTGGTTCCCTGACTAATTTTACTAATTCTAATATGAAACCCAGATCCATATCAAACACGGGTGAACCAATTATCTGGATTTTTCAGCAACGATCATTTTTCCGTAGTTTTTGCTTGTATGCCATAAGTCCGTATTTTACGGGTAATTTTCGTAAGACTTACGGCAAAATAGTAAGAGTTGGCAGGTCTGGGTAATGTGGTGGTTGAACAAATTTGCCTGGTGTTAGCTGCACTGGTCAGGTTCCTTTGCACTATAACAAAGACTGCTGCAAGGTAACTTTCCCTTTTCTAAAATAAAGATTGGTACCAGACAGGTTATACCGAGTGACTATCTGCAATGTATGCAACAGCCAAAGATGATCTACCCCTAAGACTGTACCATACATAAATGTACATGGCCATGCATTCATCAGAAAATCATAACATATTGTGCCATCTGGTGGGTGCATATAAATTTCATCTGTTACCTCATTTACAAATTTCCTTTGTTACTGAATGGCAGTTTCTCTGCATTCTGCTGGATACAACTGGAAACAAAAACCTATTCCATGCTTGGCAATACCTTGCAGAAGGTAGAAATAATCTTAAAAACTTGTTCAAAGTTAAAAGCAAATATCAGTAGCTTTCTGAAGGAGAATTGTGTAGCAGTGATAACTTAAAATCCCATTCCCCAATTGTGCAATTTAGGGAAATCATGTTTGGAGAAATGCCGAATATGTCCAGTGGTTTGGGAGTCCAAAACTGTACTTTCGTGTGACACACCAACAAAAAAATAAAAATTTCTGCACTCATATAACCAACTTTTTATTACATCTGTAATGTATCTTCTGGAATTTATACTGACATTTCAATGTGTTCATTCTGCAATGGCTCTCAGTTTTGAAATAAAATAATTTCATTTTGAAACACAACATGAGTGTATTATTTTCCAATACTGATGTAGCAAAAGAATCAATGTCAATATGTAGATACTCAATGATGTACAGGTCATCTCAAACAAGCTCACAGGCAGAATGATCTGATGCAAAACTAGACAGCCAGAACCTTTGTGTAGAGCTAACATACAAAATGCTGTAAAAAATGAGACATCAACACCAAGGTCAAAAAGGCTGCATAAGCATGTCCCAGAATTATTTTGTCTTGCTTCATGATTCATCCCAAGTATAAAGATAATCCATTAAAGGGAAATAAAAGCAAATGGAAAGACCTGAACCAAAACCTTAAAGCAAATTTTCTATGACTATGACCTTGGACCCCAAGATTAAAGGGGCAAGTGAACATGTTGTAGAATGAATTGTTTAAACGTTTATTCCAAGTATGATGAGAATCTATCATAGGCCTTGGGAAATATATGTAAATGATAAACTTTAACCAAAAACCTTGACTACGCTTTTTCAAGTACGAACAATAATTATGAAAAATATCCTTTCCTGAATGCAACCTAGCAATTAGATTGTCAATTTTCAATTAGACTGTCAATTTTCAATTAGACTGTCAATTTTAATGCCAAATTTTCGGAGGAAACAGAGGATACCTCAAAGGCCTGTTGTGCAGCTAGGCAGATAAGATCAAATATGTGATCCTCGTCCCCTGAAACTGTCAATTCCTGTCTGGCACAGTCACACATCTTTCGCAAGGCAGTGCAAGCTATAGATTGAATAAATATAATAAGAAATCAAGTACATGTAATTAAACAAACTAATGAACATAGCTGTCAAAAAAAACAATGTTTTTAACTTCAACATGGTCAATTAATTATTATCAAGTGACTTAAAATGTGTGTGCATATAACATGCCAGTACCAGACACCTCCTATCAACATGTGGACTGGAATTAAATGGCAAATTAGCATGCAGTATAACCGCTTCATTTTCTCATAGTTATTCCCAAACTGAAGTATTTTTATGAGTGGGAGAGAAAGAAAGACAGAAAGAAAGAAAGAAAGAAAGCAAGAAAAAATAAAGAACTCCAGCATACAATTCTTGGATCAGGTTGATTATGATTGAGTTTCAAATCATTCTTCTTCTGATTTAAAATTACTTTTCCATATACAATTGAGAACACACACACACACACACTGGAACTGTTGAATACTATTTTCTCACATGCAAACCATGCTCCAATGTGACAATATGCTATACCCTCCATAAAGAATATACCCATTTCTAACCAACATGAATAGGAAATATCATGGATTTTGTGATCCTAATTTTTCTAACATCCTGTTTGTCTTGTTATCTTGGTGACATCATAATATTCAGCAACATGTCCATGTTTGCAATCAATGGTGTGAATGCACTGTACAGATGAAATAATTAGATTTTTTTCAATGCTCTTTTTGAAGAACAAATGTGTGTGAAAAAAAAATCAATATAGAATCTGGAACCAATACACTGAAATTCTAGCAAGGCTGCAATGTTTACACATGCAAACAACTTGGTTTAGTTTACTGCTTGTAAATGTTTATAAGATCAATAAGCATGTAAATGAACATGCTGTCAATGACACAGGAACTACCTGTTCCAAATAAATGATATATTTCTATATCTGCTTAAGATGACTTTTAGTAACAACATTTTTCTGTAAATTCTTCTCTTACAGTCTGGATGATTTTCACACTGAATGACATCACTAGGAAAAAGCTAAAGTTGATAATTAGTTAACATTACAAATCAGGTTGATTTACTGATCTTGTTGATAGAACATTCTTTAAAACTACATTGTTAACCTTTGAAGGATATGTTTGCTAATAGAACCTTTGAGAAGTGTGTCTGTGACTTGGATTTTTAATGTGAGAAGTAAAATTTTCTTTTAAAGAAACACCATTTCAAGTGTGTGAGCCACTGCATTTTCTTAGTCACTGTACATCCTACAAAAGCAATGTACGTACATGACAAGGTAATACATCTGATTATATTATCGTTTTTATATTCAATAAATACACGTCTTAAGAACCAAATCCCATACTGTGGGAAGGTTTAAGTTTAAAATCATTTCAATCAAATTACATCATTTTGGCTATTGCATACTGTATACATATTTATACATTTTGGAAAAGATTGCAGCCTTAAATCCTTGTCTTGTGATACATTATTTACCTTCTGCAAAGGCTAAAGACTAAATATATACAACCCTCTGAGTGGGATTTCATTGTCTGTGTCAATCCCAACATATATTCTATTTACCTTTTTGTTTCCTAAGGCAATAAAGACAAAAATGAAACAACATCAAGAGCCCAACCTTGTTCTTTATTTTCCTCCAACAGTGCCAGTTTGTAGATTATGTACTGGGTATGAGCAGAGGTAGGGTCTACCTTCTCAGCCTCAAAAATTGCCTCTCTTGCCTAGCAACAAAATAAGAGGGGCTAAATCTGAATTGAAAAAGTACTCCTTTTCTTATGAAAATTTAGGTAAATACAGTTCCCATCTTATCATCCCTTTGTGTTTCTAAGTGCCAAAAACATATGCAATGAATGAATACAGAAAAATACAACATGGAAATTGAGACAAGGTGTGATGGCTTTGGATGCAACCTAGAATGTACATGCTAGATATATACAAAAAAGCAAACATAAACTAATGCAAAATAAAATCTACATGTATAAAATTATGGCAGCAATTCTCCATAATACCTTCCTTACCACCAGTGCAAGCCATCCACAAAGTCTGGTCCAGGCATGTGAAGTAAAACTAATGTTTTTGTGCACAAATATTTTTATTATGAACTTGAACTTTGACTAAAAAATCAGTAAGATGTTCTTACTCCATGTTCAAAATATCCACAAAGTTTGATCCAGGTATGTAATGTAGAACTAATTTTATTGTATTGAAATAAATTTCATTTTTAAGTCATGGTGATTTAGACCTTCTGATCCCAAAATTAAGAGGGCTTTTCCTTAAACTTAATGCAAGCCATAAACATTGTGTGTTAATTTTTCTTATTTCAATTAGTGACCTTGAGCTTTTACCTTTTGACCCCAAGATCAATAAGGTTCTACTTTATCACAAGTGCAAGCCAGCCACAAAGTTAAGTAACTGTTGATGGAGGAGAACTAGAGTTGTTAGCCAAAAACTATTTGTCTTCACTGTCTTATTAACGATGACCTTTGACCCCAAATCAATAGTTCTTCCTTACCTCAAATGCCAGCCATAAAAAATGTTTAGTAGCTATGGATGGAGAACTTCAGTTATTGTGCAGAAACCATTTTTCTTCTTTGTCACAGTGACCTTGACCTCTGGACACCAAAATCACTAGCTATTTTTTTTAACCCATGTGCAAGCTATGTACATAGTTTTGAAACTGTAGATAATGGAAAACTCAAGTTACTTGGTAGAATGTATTTTTCTTCTTTCAGTCACAGTGATCCTGACTTTTAATCTTTTGACCTTAAACATCAACAGGGTTCTTCCTAATACCCCAAGTGCAATCCAAGCATTTCCTTTACCCTTACTTGTGTATCAGAGACCCCAAAGTTTCACTTAGACTGCCCCCCCCCCATTTTGATACCAAAGTTTTTTGTTTACTCAGCCTGACCTCCAGTTCTGACACCAAGGAGAGTTTTGACTCTTCATCTTGCACCCATAGGGGATTCACTGATTTAGCTATCCACAAAGTCTGGCAGTTGTAGATGATGCAGACCTTGATTTATTAGCCAGACACCATTTGTCTTCCTGGTCAAAGTGACCTTGATCTTTAACCTTTTGAGCCTGAAATCAAAATGTTCTTCCTTACTTCAAGCACAAGCAACCTATAAAGTGTGATAAATGCAGATAGTGGAGAACATGAGATGTTGTGCACATATGAGATTGTTAACAGATGGGTGGACACATGGGTGGTCAGATGAAAGAAAGGACATTACAACATAATAAGTTCCACCTTACAGTGGGTTTATAAAAATAAAATCAATAACCTTTGACTTTACCCAATGGTCAGTTACGTCTAGTTTTCAAAATCCCTTCATTAAGTGTGTGGTCAAATCAACACCATTTTCATTCAGAACAATTGCATCATGTGTCATACTGAAAATCATATGTCAATGCCGTCTTCATGCAAGAGGAGCAGTGACAATAATACTTTCTTGAAGGACACTACAGTAACATGTTGGAGTCAGATGAGCATCATTTTCATTTAAAACTAGCTACAGATTGCTAAAATATTGTACACGTTAATAAGACCATCCATGTATATGGATTTTCTGAAGGCAATCAAGGCAGTCATTTTGGGAGGTTGTATCAGTATCCTTTTAATGCAGAAACAATTATAGAAAAAAGTGGCTTTTAAACAAACCAAACAAAAATTAATAGTATGGCCATCTGTTCTGGGGAAGTTGCTGATATGAAATTTGTCAAATTTTGGAAGGCTGCACTGGCATCACTTTCTTTAGGACCAACTATTTACAGTAATGATAAGTGTTTTAGTAAAAAAATCCCATGCCAATATGACCATCTCTTGAAGAGTACCAGTGATAACAAGATTTTCAAGATGGCTGCCAGCATCATCTAATCTGGATGTCTGGTCAGCACATTAAATCAACCAAACACAAAATGAAGCCTTTTTGTGAAAACTCTGTTAAAGTCAGTCGGGCAATGATTTTCAGGAGGAGTAGCAAGAAAAAGACTTTCATGATAGTGGGCATATCAGTTATGTGTGGACCCCACATTCTTTTATGACAACTAGGCATCATGTATATGTATATCCTTTTATCTTCATATAATAGGGTATCCAAGTAGCTTCTTTCACTGACTTTTCTATCTCTTGTACTCTAGATGCTTTCCCATTCTTTGATCCTGTACATTTCCTCCCTGACCCTTTAAACAATTTTTAGGGCAACACACTGACCCGTGAGAAAAATCTCTTAGTGGAAGTCATGAATGCCTATCAAATATAAAATACAATGAAAATAATGCTACCATTAGCTTTTTATCAATACTGACTGGTTTCCATTTCCAAATATAAACGAGTGTGTGAGGATTTAAAAGGCTATAGAACCATGCTATTATATATGATCATCCTTGGATATAGCTCTGGTGTTCAATACTGAACACTTTTACTTATAACAAGTTGCTATATCAATTTATAACCTTCCATAAACTAGTAATTACTAAAATAAACAGTTGCATATGTCAGCAAGGCAGTTATTTAAAAGGTCAGATAAAATTTATGATTAACTTGTATCTTAGATCTTCACTGAAAATACCAATAATTGTTAAATTGTAAAATATACCCCAACTTTTAACCTCCACATTTTCCAGTGTGTGCTTAAATAAACAGTGCATGGAGAGAAATAAAATGAACACAATGAAAAATTGTTATGTCATGTTGATCTAACACTGATTTAGGGAAAACTTCCCATATGGTTAACATCTTTTCTGTGTCCAATTCTGAAGTTGAGCCTCTGGAAATGTTTGCAGGAGTGGTGTAATAATGACAGTAATAGTTGTATAACTCTCTGTTACCTTTTGAGGCTGGTTTAGACCAAGATAGCAGTTAGCCCTGTTCCTCTGGAGCTTGGCCATATTCTTGTCCCAAGTGTCACTTTTGGAGTACAGGCTCAGTGAGTAGTTGTACCAGTCCAAGGATTCATGAAATTCATTTTCCTAAGAGAAAGGAACATGGAGTAGATTTGCCTGAGCATGATCTACAGAACATGGATTTAAAGGCAGAATCTTTGTGTATATTTTGTATTTTGTGTGGTCATGGCTGTGTCAGTGTGTGCACATATGTGCAATTATGACCAGTGTCCTCTGTCCACATTATGCAAATGACCCTTTATCAAGGACAATTATACAGATAGTCTCTCTCTCCTACTAGTGAAGGTTAATTCACAGTCATGGGATAAATTTCCATTTTAATACTATAATATCTCAACAACAAAACTTTGCTGTGAAAAATAGCATGATTAATTCGAAAACTTGTCTACATGAATACAAGTGCATTACAGAAAAGTCTTCTCTATTTGTGTAGTTAAAGCTTTTTTAATGGAAGACAAATTCCACTTGTCTAAGTATGCTTTCATGTCTGCGTTAGTAAGCACAGAAATGATATACATTAAAGATAAAGAGCTTACCTCATAAGCTCTTGCACCTTGTTCCCACAAAACTAGGTGAAATCTTTTCTTGATGGCCAGATCCAATGGCCTGCCAGTGTGATGAGCTGAAATCATATGTCCAAAGGAGATACATTTAAATCATTCTTCAATACTTAGTATTTATGGACATTTTGATATATTAATAAAGACAATTCCTAATTCATTTTCTAGAAATATTTATGACAATTTTCACTTCTTAGTGTCTACAAGATTTGAAAAATAATGATATCAATATTTTAGATTATTCTTAAGTTACCAAATGTGTATGAATATATTTTTACTGAATACTAATAAAAAAATTCAGAAAAAGCACTCTGAATGTCACTTAAAGACTGCTTTGAAAAAAAGAACTACAGTGATTAAAAAAAAATCATAATAAATGTCTTAATGTCTTCAATTATGTGGAAAATAAAAATAACAGTTTAAGGACATATTCTACAGCTTTTCTTAGTAAACAACCACTTTGCTTATATTCTTTTGTTATCATCATCCATTTCTAAAGGTCACTGGACATATTTAAGTGCATGCAAATAAACATACAAAACCCCAGGTAAACTTTGTTATAAATTACATATGCACTAAAGGAACACAATGTGAAAAAAATCACCACTAATTATTAACCAAGCTACATAAATTAGTGAGCTACAATGGACTGTAACTATCAAAGCAATGTATGTAACTGACAAATCTCTTTCTCAATGTACATATGATACTTGTACACATGCAACCCCCTCCCCCCCCAACACCTGGCAATGAAATAAAGTACCAGTCATATATGAGAACACCTCACCAGTAATACAGAATTCCATAAACTCCTTGGCTTGCTTGATCTGCTTTCCTTGTACAAGAACTTCCAAACTGGTGATCAAAATCTTTCCGATGTCAGGGGAGTTTCCAAATTTTTGCAACAGTCCCTGAATCAACCACCTGACAATCTCTAATCTTTAGAAAAAAAACCAACATATTTACAGAAATAATGCTCTTCTAGTCAGAGAAAAAGAACCTCTAGACAATGAATTTAAATCATACAAAAAATTATAGTAAACCATTTTGATGTCAGTGGGCATTTTGATAGTTATGTCATAACATGTGTTAGACTAACTGATGTCATGGCATTACACAAAGTTTGCATTTTCCTACAGTACGTGTGACTCTGAGAGGTTTTCCTTGTCTCAAATGCAAGCCATTTTGAACCTTTAGTCAAGACAGGCGGTACAGAACACAAGTAGTTTTGCAGAAATTGTTTTCCTACTTTTAGTCCATGTGACCTTGATTTTGACCATTGGAAACAAAAAAAAATTGGTGTCTTATTTGCCTTAAATGCAAGCCATCCACAAAGTTTGTTCAAAGTAGGTGACAAAAAAATCAAAATATTGTGCAGATACCATTTTTCTGACACATGTGACCTTGAAGTGTGACCTTCTGACCAAAATATCAAAAAGCATTTTTCTTATCCCAAATGCAGAGTTACTTATAAAGTTTGGTTATGGTATATAAGTCAAGTTATTGTGTGGAAATAATTTTCATTCAGTTCCTGTGGCCATGGCCATTTACCTTTTGAAGCCAAAATTGATAGATATCTTCTCTGCCCCAAATGCAAGCTACATAAAAAGTCTGGTAACTGTAGATTTGTGGAACTAGAGTTATTGTACAGATACAAAATTAGGAACTGAAGTACAGATGTATGGATTAATGGACAATATCATATCATGTTAAGTTCCTCTTTATGGCAGGTGTATTCAAAATAAACATTAACATGCTATCATGTTTACTTGGTCTAGAAAAATATAAATGCATTTCAAAAACAATCATCTAATTTTACTGCATATTGTTTTTATAATTACAATTGTAAAATCAATAATTATTGCCTCTGAAAATAATCATTTTTCACAGTACTGGTCACTTAACTTCAGATCTGACTTCAAAAAATTAGAATGTTATACAAAAGTTTGCTTATTTATGCACCAACAAGTGCCCAGCATTAAAAGTATTTACAAAAAGATCATACAGAACTGAAATATACAAGTGTTTAAAACCAACTGCAAAATCTGGCTTTAGTGTGTTAATAAAAATGGACTAAAAAAACTTACATATTTGTGGTGTTAATGCTACATTTCTTTTTCTCCTCAATTTATGGTTTAAACACAAATGCACTATGTGATACTTTTGAAGAGTTTTTAGTTAGAATTTTGTTTGTTCCTGAGATTTCCCAAGTTCTATACAGTTAATAAAGAACTCATCATTAAACTCAAGGAGATTTGCAATATTTATCACTTTTTTAAAACTAATTTTTATATTCTGAATTAGAAAGTCTCCTTGACAACCACAAAGGTTATATACATATATGCTACAGGATGTTATAAACATGTATGCCACATTGTTAACAATATTACAGGTTACATATTTAAATTGGATAATCACAACTGTGAATTTTTCCAGAAATTGCAGATTGTTTATCGAGTGAGGATTGTGGAATTTCTTGAAAATTATTAAATTTTATATCAAGCTTTTAGCCTCTAAAAATTTTTAAAGGGTTGAGCTTCCTAATTCTACAATCCAAGTAGCATAGCTGTCCTTACAATGGTTTGGGACCTGTAACATGACTGAGAGAAGTTTCAGTCTAAATTGTAATCAAGATTTTCACATTATCCTGATGCTGCATGATATACAGGGGAGGGAAGAGATGCATAATATGAAATGTCGTGTGATGGACAGGGGAAGGGAAGAGATCCAAAATATGAAAAGTTGTGTGATGGACAAGGTGAGGAAGAGATGCATAAAATGAAATGCTGTGTGATGGATAGGGAAAGGGAAGAGATATATACACCACTCCCTCGATAACTCGTGCCCTGATAACTCGTGAACCCGCTTATAATGCGGGGTCAGGCGTGGATCCCAATTTTTAAGCCAGAAAATACCAAAAAACTGATTCCTATTGGTTGAACTTGAAGAAAATCGCAATCGAAATTGGTAACGGAAACTTGATATATCGCTCGTTTTATCACTGAAAACGGTAGATAGGACCTGGAAATTTAATCAACATAATAACGACTTTTAATAAGAAGTCATATAATTTGTTACATTTTCTTTTCAAACAACATTCTTAGCAAACCACAATTAACAATATCCAAGGACATTTCGATCAATGAAAATGTCACTTACGCCAAATGGAGGCAGTACTTTAATAAATAAATACCAATTAAATAAATTTTTCATCAATTGAAATTTGTGTTCTAGTTCTATCTTTTAGTTCCTTTTAAGTGTAATCATCATAAATGCAATGTGTCCTCTTGTAATTAAACGTAAAATGTTTCAATCTACTGTAACAGCTATGTCCGCGAGCATTTCGCTGGGAACCTAATTAAGTGCCCACTGTATTTTGATATCAGACTAGCAGAACCATCTGTTGTATTGTTGCACTAAATAAAAGAGGGCCTCCTTTTCTATTGTCATGGTAATTGCGCCTTCTGAATCAAATAAAGCAGGTGGAATTGAAAAAAAAGTAAAAAAATCCTACAAGCTTAAGAACCAGCGGCACCGGTCGTATGTTGCGTAACTCATTTCATTTGATCAATCGAACACTGTGATACATTTTATTGTGCACACATCTAATTAAACTACCTTAAAAATTACATACTCAATCATAAATGTGATTAAAGATAGCAAGGCAACCAAGCTAAATGAGTACTTCGTAAAATAATGAGCTTTTTTTCACAGATATGGACCGTTGTGGGAAAAACGAGTTTCAGAGATTTCCTGAATTCGCATGTAGAGATATACTCAAGCATGATAAGAAGTTTCACTATTATTTTTGCAATGAAATCACGGCATGAATATTTTACTAATTGAAAATACAAAAATTTAGTTTCGACGTAGACGATTGTCTGACAAAATAAATGTTACGTATTTTTGATAAAAAGGAATCTTCTTTGGTAGTGTATCAACAGATAGTCTGGTTCCCTGCTTCGTAGACTTCTAGTTTTGTGAAATACTATTACACACCACTCCGGGAACCAGACTAATCAACAAAACAAAACGCCGTGATGTAATACACGAATGTTTTCGCATACTGTGTTTGGTTGTTGAAACCAGTTGCAATCATGTTATCGATCTTTCAGATGTTGGACATTTTAAAAATGTGATATATAGATAATAACGAACAACTTCATCAGAAAAAGCGCTTTATTGACGATTTTTCTTGACTCGATTATAAAACGAGGATTCAGCCATTAAACAGCCAAGTCCCCCCCAATCCCGTGGTTTTCTGGATGTCTAGCGGGTTTTTTGGAGGTCCCTCGGTAACTCGTGCCCTCGCTTATAGTGCGGTCTGTGTTTTTGGACCCCGATGTGCGCGAGTTATCGAGGGAGAGGTGTAATATGAAATGTTACATGATGGACAGGGGGAGGAGGAGATGCATAATATGAAATGTTGCATGATGGACAGAGGGAAGGGAAAAGATGCATAATATGAAATGTTGTGTGATGGACATGGGGAAGGGAAGAGATGCATAAAATGAAACGTTGTGTGATGGACAAGAGGAGAAAGAGATGCATAATATGAAATACTGCATGATGGACAAGGGGAGGGAAGAGATGCATAAAATGAAATGCTGTGTGATGGACAGGGGAGGGAAGAGATGCATAAAGTGAAATGTTGTGTGACAGACGGGGGAAAGGAAAAGATGCATAAAGTGAAATGCTTCATGACGAACATGCTGCATGATGGACAAAGGAAAGGGAAGAGATGCATAATATGAAATGTTGCATGATGGACAGGGGGAAGGAAAGAGATACATAATATGAAATGTTGTGTGATGGACAGGGGGAAGGGAAGAGATGTAAAAAGTGAAATGCTGTGTGACAGACGGGGGAAAGGAAAAGATGCATAAAGTGAAATGCTTCATGATGAACATGTTGCATGATGGACAAAGGAAAGGGAAGAGATGCATAATATGAAATGTTGCATGATGGACAGGGGGAAGGAAAGAGATGCATAATATGAAATGTTGCATGATGAACAGGGGGAATGGGAGAGATGTATAAAATGAAATGCTGCGTGATGGACAGGGGGAAGGGAAGAGATGCATAAAGTGAAATACTGCATGATGGACGGGAGAAGGGAAGAGATGTATAATATGAAATGCTGCGTGATGGACATGGGGAAAGAGATGCATAAAATGAAACGCTGCATGATTTACAGGGGGAAGGGAAGAAATGCATAATATTAAAGGGCTCAGCTAGCTTACTTTGAAACTTTTCTTGGTTACAAATGCATTCATGGAATTTTTATTTTCTCTTCCAAAAAACCCCCCAAAAACAATATCACATACAATCCGAAGTTCAAAATAACATTCAAATTCCAAAACCAAACATATAATTATTCAAAAGAAGTTTTCAGTACTAGGGTGACTTGTCCTGGAACTCTTTGCCATCATATGTTAAGGCTGCATAGAGTTGGCAAGAATTTAAATATAAATACAGATATGTGAAAAATGGATAATCACTGTTTTATTTGTCTTATTCTATTCAGTCTTTTTATTCTATGTTGGTAAAGTAAATGTCTAAATATACCTTTCCTTGGTTTATTAGAGGACCTCAAGGGAGACTAGTTTGTAGCTAACTGTGTAACCCTTTTTAAATATAGGATTTTTATTATTAACACCTCTATATTCCAATTATGATATCTATCCCTCCCATGGATTTGGATTTATTACTCCACAGAACATTTTTAAGCAAAAACTTAACTATGATTTTAAAATGTTCTTGACCTTTGCCCAAAACAAACAGGAGGATGGGGGTATGTGCAGATGAAAGTATGTGTACCGATTCTTTGGTTCACATGAATGAAAATAATTCCTTACTGGGTTAGGAAATTATGTCCTTATAGATGAACTTTTACCAAAAACTGAGTGAAGATTTTTATATGACCTTGACCTTGCAAGAGGGCAGAGGAAGGATGAGAAATGTATGGAGTTAAAAGATTAGTGCTTACTGATTCTACTGTCCAAGTATGTCAACAATCCCTATAAGAGTTTGTGGGACTTGTGACAATACAGAAAAAAGTTAAGCAAAAGTGAACTAAAAGTTTCAATGAGTTTGACATTTTTTGGAGGGTGCATGTAGGTATAAAATACTAATGCCTACTGATTATTATATTGTCTAAGTATGAACACAATCCATCAAAGGGTTAGGAATCTGTGACCATTGAAAGAAAATTTTAATGATGACAATGCCTCTATTGTATAAAGAATGCGATACACGTCTTCCCATTCACAACTGAGACAAAAATGGCTCATAGATTTTGCAACAGTACCTGCTAAGGTAAATGTAAATGAGGTGATTTACCTGCTATGGTTGTTAACCAGATGCAGGATACTAAGGCTCAAGTCTACAGTTAACTCAGGCAGCTTCAACAAATCTTCTATTGCTATTAAAAGATAAGAAGACAAAATAAATAGCCATGGCACATTTGAGGTAAGAAGTCTATCAGATAAAAATATGGATTTTTCATTTGTAAATTTCTCCATGAATAATTCAAAACAATAATGCCATGATAAACAACTATTGTAATGTAAAAAACATTTTTTTAAAAATTTCAAAGAATGGCTACATTTATTTACTTTGTTAATAAATGTGTCATAATTTTCTTCTAAAACTGAACCTTACATCATTCTAACATATACATAATGACATTGTGGTTGAGGGATCATGCATGTCTGTTGTATGCAAACAAAAGAATATGAACTCAAGGGTGATGGTTGAAGACTGAAACATGTTTCCTATTTACTCATGCAAGTATTTGCATGCAGCAAACTGTATGGCCCTTACTATTACATTATCAATTAATACATACATATTCAATAATTTACTATACAAATTATGTAAACAAATACCTCAAAAAGTTTTTAAAAAACCTGAACTCAAGCAGCAAATCGATCAGTCAAAAGTATCCTACTTGTTGACCCCATGACTACAACTGGAGATAAAACCTAGAGGACCACAACAGTACTGGGAGAAAGGGAAGTTTGGAGTCACATAATATTCCACACTTTAAAATGAATTGGATAAATGTTTATTAAAACATAAGAGATGGAATCAAAACATGAGAAATTGAAACAAAATTAATGATAAAAACTGTAAATAATTCATATTTAACCACCTCATGGTCCCACCAATGGCTTGACCCAGAAGAAGAAGAATTAAGTGGAGGAGCATAAATATGTGATATTATAATTTTCATATGACGCAAATTGGATTAAAGAGTTCTCAAAATATGTTATAACTTTTTTTTAAAAACTCCACATTTACTTTTTGACCCCATGGCTCTTGGAAACAAGGACAGAACCAAGAGACATGTGTAGTAAAATCCATGAGATCTATGTTGATGCAGTTCACAAAATGAATTGTCTTGATAAAGTGGTTATGGAGAAAAAACCTTAACTAACATTTGTCCCCCACTCAAAGGCAGATATTGTGTTCCTATTATAATACTTGACCCCATGGCTGCACCAAAGGGCAGAATCCAAAAGTTAGAATAATGCAGAAGGGGAATATGTGGGTGGGCAACCCAGATGTTAGATACCTATATCCCATGTGTTTAATATGAGGAAAGATCTATAATCTGCCTATAGAATTGTTTTAGAGATTACATTATAGTGTCACTGTAAGGATGATGCTTACAAAACATGACAGATTAATAACCACAGCAGAGTCTGTACAGCAATTTCCATGACTTGGTACCCAATGAAAATTAAATCAACCACAGCACAGTCTGTACAGCAAAATCCATGACTTGTTACCCAATGAAACTTAAAAGACTAATTGAGTTTTACTGGTTGCCCATGTACAGAACTTAAAAGTGCTGAAGGTGAAAGAGCACAAGGATAAAATAATGCTAACTGTACATTAGATTTTACAATTTCTTTGTGGTCACATTACAGTAACATTGTTAAGCTCTATCTGACCATTCAGCTCCTAAGGAGTTTGTTATTAAAGTGTCATTCTGGGACCAAGACATCCAAAATTAATGCATGTGTGCTAATAGAGATGAGACTAGCTAAAATGAGAAATAAGGATTGTAAATCTGTCTTACTTCTCTATTGTGTTGATCAGGGAAAACAGAGACAGAGAGGCAGAAAGAGAGAGAAAGAGACATAGCGGGAGAGTGAGCGAGACCTTTTTTAACAGGTTCATCTGGTTCACTACTCAAAAGTAGGACTTTCAATCTCAGGTACAATCCAGCTGGATGGACATGCTCCTATAACATTGTTATATGCAAAATTTACTTTTTTCTTCAAATAGAACCAATGAAAACATCTCACATTTTTGTGACACTTCCTTTTGAATCATTAGTTTAATTTTCTAACCTGAAAAAGGGCAAGGATTATTATTTATTGCTATTTTTAGATTTGTTAACATTTACTTATATTCCCAAAAGTCCAATAATAGCTTGATAGACTGAAATAGAAAGGCACACCTCACTCTTTATAAAACCATCTTCAATCTACCAATTAAGTCTGCCCCAAGGTTGAAATTACAAGTACTATAATAATGCGTTAATCTCTCATTCTAACATTCATTTTATCCTCTGATGGATTTTACAAGCACAAGCCAAAAGGAAAATGTTAAGTAGGATACTGTTATCACAGTGTCCCTTTATCATTGAAACTGTCTCCGTTTGCAAGAAGCTGATCTCCTCCCCCTTCATTATAAATAAACAGCTAAAATACTAGATTATCCAGTATTACTGTAAAATATAATGAGCAAATGGTACCAGTAATATCTTTCAGAGCAGTCATTCCCAATCTGTGGACCATTGACCCCGGGGGCAGTGAGGTTATTCCAAGGAAACCTAAAAGTACAACTATTATGCAAGGGTCCACATCAAATTTTTGAAGTTAAGAAGGGGTCCTCATACTCGATATAGCTGGGAACCAGTTTTAAAGAGTATGTACCAGTTACAACATAGAACTGGTTCCTGCATGATGGCTATTTACTTCTGATTTTGTGCAGTATGTTTTCAACTAAGTGAAGAAAATACTATCACACCATGTTAGGTATATTTTGTTTTTTGCACCAGTCAACTTATACATTGCACAGAATCAAGAATACGTGCATTAAATGGTTTTGCACAGCAATTGGTACACACCCACTATGTCTAAATTTGCTAAATTGGCATGCAGCAAGAGCACTGTGAATGGCACATTATCTGCCCTGTGTTTAACAAATTCTTCTCCATTAGCACATGGTACGGTTGACTATAGAGATTACTGACCAAATAGGTCTCAATGACACTGACCTTTGGCCAAGATATTGAGTCTTGAACTAAACTTATTTTCTTATCAGAACTACCATGACCTCTGATTTTTAGACCCCAGAACCTATAGGTTTCTTTATTATGCTATGCGCAAGTCATCCACAAAGCTTGGTCAAGGAACTTACTCCAGAACAAAAGTTACTTTGCAAAACCCATTTTGCCCTTGGACCACAATGTTATTGTGCATAAACCATTCTTCTTTTTTCAGTCATAGTGACTTCGACTTACACCAAAATCAACAGGATTCTTCTTTGTCCCAACTGCAAGCCATTTTGGTCCAGGTAATTTGTCACATGACCTAATGAACTTTATATTATTTCAGTCATAGTGATCTTAACTTTTTGGGCCCATAATCAATACACTTCTTCCTTACCCCATGTGCAAGTTACCAACAAAGTTGGATAACAGTAGACAGTGGGAAACTAACATTATTGAAACCAATTTTATTCTTTCAGACAAAGAGTCATATATCTTCTGTCCCCAAAATCAACAGACTTTTTCTTACTCCAGGTGTTAAGACACAGGCAAAGTTTGGTAGCTGTAGATGGTGAAAAGCTGAAGTCATTATAAAGAAACAAACTTTCTTCTTCAGACAGTGACCATAAACTTTTATATTTTGACCCCAAAATCAATAGGCTTCTTCTTTACTTAAGATCATGCCATCCACACTGCCTAGTATCTGCAGCTCTTGGACGACTGGAGTTATCGTGCAGAAAAATATCCTTTGACTCATGATAGGTTTATCATAAAAGCTCAGGAATCAATGTTAACAACCTCACAAACTCACTTTGTCATATTTATTCTACAAGTTTCTCATCATAAATTTTCTTCTCAGTAAATCTTAAGTTTTGTAAAATTCTTTTCAAGAAAACAACTTTAAAACAGCAAAATTAAATAAATAAATAAATAAACAAATAAATAAATTATAGAATATTGTGTTGCATAAAAGAAATACTCACTGTATTGGCCAGGCTAACAGCATTTAAGGCTTGCTGAAGGTTCTGTTCAGGGTTCACTTCCAAGTAGGCATTAGCTAGAAGCCGCAAGGTCCGAGACTAGAACATATGCAGTAAATTTATTTATTAAAAATCTCATTACATGCAATCTTTAAATGAAGTCAATTAAAGTAAAAAAGAATAACATTCATGCACCACATTCTCTCCATAACAATTACATTCTTTGCTGAAAAAAGGCTTTCACTGAACCACCCAAATCAAGTAAAGGCATACATAAAACCAATTTAGATGTAAAATCCTTTTGAAAGTCTAAATATGTATTTTTCCAAATTTTATTCCACTTTTTTATTTATATTAGAAACCTAAATTAAAACACATGTTACTATGATTTAAAAAAATTAAATTTCAATAATTAGACTAATTGACAAAACTTGGTCCTGACAGTGACAAAAATAAAATGATATTGCTTGATACTGACTGTCAAAAACAATTTAATGTGAACCTTCACCTCTGTATTTAAAATACCTCATTACTACAAGTTATAAAAACAGACTTGGAGTGACAAAACAACTTGCATTGATATTTGACATTAATAAGTTGGGCTGAAAAATTCTTATTGGGCAGCACAGAACATATTAAAATTTATTGAGCAAGTAAACTTTTATGTTATTTGCCCACAAAGGTATATTAAATTTATGTACACTTTCTGGAAAACTACAGGTCTTCATTGGTGGAAATAAATTTTTTCAGCTCCAATCTGCATTCAGACTTTATAGATAAGATTTCACGGATAAATGGGCTACTAGAGGAAGCAGATTTCTACATAAAGACTTACTTGAAAGAATCTTTTTTTTGGTCACTATTTTAAACATCTTATTTTTACAGGTAAAAGATAAAACAGCTACTTTAAATGTACAATGAATATGGTTGAAATTAGTTCAAAAAATGTAAGGAAGTCATGAAAATGTACCAAAAATGCCTTAAAATATTATATAATCACTTTAAGAAAACTACAACATTGCCAAATTAAATCAGATTCTCAAAATAGAAGAGAAAAAAAATGGATCCACTAATTTTGCAGTAATATTATCATGAAAGCTTATATAATTTTATCTATAAGATTGGTTGGTTGGTTTTTAATGGCACTTTGGCAATATCATGCTGAGGAGATAGGAACTAAGTAACTTTCCCATGGACACATCAAGGCAGCCAAACCAAGCTGGCCTTGCAGATAATGAAACAATGACCCTTGGCTTATCAATGTGATATTCTACCAAATGACCCCCAACATTAACAAAAGTGTATAAAACATTATGTTTAAATAAAATTCTATATTTTTTCTGATCTTTATACCTACCTGATTTTTATGTCCAACTGCCTCTTTGTTTTTACCAATGTCATAGCTCTCTCTCAGCCACACAATACTGTTCTCATGCTGCTTACTTTGGAACAAGTTTACTCCAAAGTTATAACATAACATAGAGAGGAAGGCACCCTGAAATGATAAATAGACATTGATATTCATCTAAAGTTATAACACAACAGATAAAGGAAGGCACAATTTACATAGAAAGGAAGGCACCCTGTACATAGAAAGGAAGACACCCTGTACATAAAGAGGAAGACACCCTGTATACAGATTGGAAGGCAACCTGGAATGATATACAGACATTCACATTAATCATCTAAAGTTATAACACAACAGATAAAGGAAGGCACAATGTACATAGAGAGGAAGGCACACTGTACATAGAAAGGAAGACACCCTGTACATAAAGAGGAAGACACCCTGTATATAGATTGGAAGGCAACCTGGAATGATATACAGACATTCACATTAATCATCTAAAGTTATAATACAACAGATAAAGGAAGGCACAATGTACATAGAGAGGAAGGCACACTGTACATAGAAAGGAAGACACCCTGTACATAAAGAGGAAGACACCCTGTATATAGATTGGAAGGCAACCTGGAATGATATACAGACATTCACATTAATCATCTAAAGTTATAACACAACTGAGGAAGGAAGACACCTTATACATAGAAAAGCAGGCACCCTGTAAAGATAAATAAAGTTATGCCACAACAGAGGAAAAAAGACACCTAATACATAGAAAGGAAGGTACCTTGTAATGATAAACAAATATTCACATTAATCATCCAAAGTTGGTGTGATCTTAACCATCCATAGTTATAATCCTCACTGGCAAACAAACAGAATATCAAACAAACAAATATCTGTGAGTCACCACTTTCTTGGCCTCATTAAGTTCAGTGCAAATGTTTTGTTTCAGAAATATTTAAAGTCTATTCATATAGAATTTGAACAACTTTGCGATTGGCAATATGAATATTATTGTATCATTCTTATTTTTCTGCGATTCCATTTTCATTAGAAAAGCATTTAAAAATCAGCCAGCATTTTCAAGAAATTCATTAAAATCAAATGTGCACTGTTCTTGTTTCTTTAGCTTTTAATGACTAAATATGAAGAACCGGCATATGACACATCAGCTTTTAATAATCTAAATACACCACTCCCTCGATAACATGCGCATAACAGGGTCCACAAACATAGACTGCGCTATAAGCAAGGGAGCGAGTTTTTGAGGGACCTCCAAAAATTGAAAAAATTCGCTTGGACATCGAGAAAACAGTGGGGGGGGTCAGGGGGTCGGGGTTAGGGAACTTCGATGTTTAATGACTGAATCCTCATTTTACATTCACGTCGATAATAATTTTTAATAATGCACTTTTTCTAATGAAGTTGTTTGTTATTCTGTTTAAATAACATTTATTTTCAAAATGTCCAACATGTGAAAGATCATTCCAACTGGTTTCAACAACCATTACATTTACACGAAAACGTGTATATTACGTCACTGCTCTATGTTTTCTTGATGAGTCTGGTTCCCCGAGTGGTATGGCATTGTATCCTACCAAAGTGGGAGTGAAAGGAGCAGGGAACTAGACTAACTGTTGATACACCACCAAACAAGATTCCTTTTGTTAAAAAAGCAAGCAGAATTTTCGTGAGACAATCTTCTACGTCGAATCTCAATTTTTGTGCTGTTCAGTTAGTACAGTATTGATATCGTGATTTCATTGGAAGTAATAATGAAACTTTTTATCATTCTTGAGGATATCTCAAAGTGCCAGTTCAAGAATTCTCTGAAACTCGCTTGCCCACAATGGTCCGTATCTGTGAAACCACGCTCTTTATTTTACGAAGTATAGTATTCTTTTCGCTTGGTTGCCGTGCTATCTTTGATCACAGTTACCAGTGAGTCAGTTAATTTAAGGTAGTTTATGTTACATACACAATAACATTTATAACAGTGTTCAACTGATCAACTGAAGTGAGTTCACCCGACATACGACTGGGGCAGCTAGATTTTAAGTTTGTAGGATTTTCGTGCCTTTTAACTTTTCTTTTATTTCACCTACATTATTTCATTCAAAAGACATAATTAAGGTGATAATACAAAGGAGGCCAGCTTTTAATTCAGTGCAACAATGCAACAAATACTTCTGCAAGTCAGTTATCAAAACACGGTTGGCACCTAAATAGGTTCTCAGAGAAATGCTCGCGGACATAGCTGTTACGGTAGATTGACACATTTTACGTTTAATTACAAGAGGACGCATTGCATTTATGATGATTACACTTAAAAGGAACTAGAAGAAAGAACTAGAACACAAATTTCAATTGATAAAAAAATTATTTAATTTGTATTTATTTATTAAAGTAATGCCTCCACTAGGCGTAAGTGACATTTTCAATGATCAAAATTTCCTTACATATCATTAATTGCGGTGTGCTAGGAATGTCATTTGGAAAGAAAATGTAAAAAAATTGTATGACTTATTTTTAAATTTGGTATTTCATAATGTTGATTAAAATTTCCAGGTCCTATCTACCGTTTTTGACGATAAAACGACCGATATATCAAAGTTTTTGTAGCTAATTTTGATCACGATTTCCATAAAGTTCATAAAATAGGGATCTATTTTTTGGGGTAATTTCTGGTTTTAAAAAATGGGATCCACGCCTGACCCTGCGTTATAAGCGGGTTCGTGAGTTATCAGGGCGCGAGTTATCGAGGGAGTGGTGTATGAAGAACCTAGTACAAAGAACAGGCACATGATACATCAGCTTTAAATGACTAAATACAAATAACTGGCACATGACACATCAGCTTTTAATGACTAAATACAAAGAACTGGCACACAACACATCAGCTTTTAATGACTAAATACAAAGAACTGGCATATGACACACCAGCTTTTAACAGCACATGATGCATCAGCTTTTAATAACCACAAATCTAAATGCACCTAGTGAGACTACTGACTCTAACTATTCAATAGACATGACAGTAAATGCAAAAGTTAAGGGATTTTCAGGGTCTGTATGTGACTTTGAAGATGCTAAGGTATATGAACATTTAAATATGAAAATAGGATGTCAGAATGATAAAAGTAGTATGAAGACAATCTCAATGAGTACCCCATTGCATGATGACATACATATAATTGATATGAAACCAAATACAAAAGGTTTTAACATAGGTCATTTAAATGTACAAGGTATAGTGGGAAAAACAGACCAGATTAAGTAAATGTTGTCTTCCAAGGAAAATAATATACATGTTTTAGGATTCACTGAAACCAAATTAAATGCTAACCACAATGATAATCTACTTTACTGTCAAGGCTACAATAAACCATTACGCAGGGACAGAGAGACAGCAGGGGGAGGTCTTGTTGTATACATTAGGGAAGATGTAAATGCAGAAAGGCGACTTGACTTGGAGTCACATGAAATTGAGAGTATCTGGGTGGAAATTCTCAAATTAATGCAAAATCATTCCTAGTTGGCTTCATTTATAGGCCACCTTCCTCCAAAGCAATTTGGAATGATAACTATTTGAAACAAATGGAAAATGTTCTTGCACAGGAGAAAGAAACATATATACTCGGCGAATATAAATAAGGACCTTTTCAATACTCAAATAAGGAACAACTGGATGGAATTTATTGAATTATTAGACCTAGTCCTGCTGGTAAATGAGCCCACAAGGGTAACAGAAAAAAATCAAGCATTCTTATTGATCACATTTATACCAACCTACCAGACAATGTGGCTTGTGTTAATATACCGAACGTTGGTCTTAGTGACCACTATCCTACGTTTTTGACAAGAAAGGTTAAATGCAAGAGAAATAAGAAAAATACACACACAAAACTATCACTTACAGACTGTTCAAAAATTTTAATAAAGAACAATTTCTCAATGACCTATATAAAGTTCCACTGAATATGTTCCAAAATTTTGATGACAAAGATGAAGCTCTGAGGGTGTGGACATGACTTATTTATGGATGTAGTCTCTAAGCATGCACCACTGAAAGTACATCAAGTAAAGAATGAAATCCAACCTAACTGGCTTACTACTGAAATCCAAGATGCTATGAAAACATGAGACCAATTCAAAGCTATGGGAAACCATACACAATATAAAGCATGGAGAAGTAAAATAACAAGTATGATTAAAAAAGTTTAACAAACTTATTATCAATCATTGCTTTAAAGCAAAAAGAGCAACGCACAAACTCCATTTGGAAAGTCTTCAATGAACTCACTGGAGGAACACATAAAGATCAGACAAATAAAATTCACTCACTTCTGGTAAATGACACCATAGTCACAGATGACACTGACATTGCAAATGTTTTCGATGATTTTTTCACCAACATTACCACAAAGTTAATAGAACCAGTAATAGAAAACAACTTTAATGAACTGAAAAAGTTCTGCAGCAGCAAAATCCCTAAGGAGGTATGTTTCTCTATCCCACCAGTATCAAAAAACTTTGTTAAAATATGTCTCAGTGAACTTGATACCAAGAAAGCTACAGGACTTGATCAGATAGGTCCAGCACTCATTAAATCTTCTGCCTCTGCTATTTTAGATAGCATAACATTCATAATCAATTTAAGTACTGCAACCTCATCTGTCCCCAAAATATGGAAAACTGCAGAACTCCTATTCACAAATCTAGTTCAGAGGATGATGTCGATAACTACCAGTCAATCTCAATACTACCAAACTTGTCAAAATTGATTGAAAAACATGTTCATGACTCATTCATGTCATATTTATCCAAACACTTGCTGTTACACCCTAATCAATCAGGCTTTAGACAGAAACATTCATGTGAGATTGCCTTGATCTCCCTAACTGATAAATGGCTTCAAGCACTTGACCAAGGTAGAATAATAGGATCTGTATTTGTAATTTCAGGAATTAGCTTTTGACATGGTGGCTCATGAAATCCTTTTGAAGAAACTGAAAATCTACCAATGTGATGAAAGCACAGTTAGATGGTTTACTTCATACTTAAGTGAGAGAACACAACATGTTTATATAAATAATGTTTTATCTGAACCTGGAACAATTAGATATGGAGTACCACAAGGCTCAATTCTAGGTCCATTACTATTTATTTATTAATGACCTACCACTTTTACTAAGGGACTCAATATCATCTACGGATCTCTATGCAGATGACACAACATTGTCAGACATCCAAAACACAAAGCATAAACTGGAAATTTCTTTATAGAATGCCCTAAACAAACTGGACAACTGGTGCACATGCATGGTGGTAAATACTGGTAAAACTAAAATATCACTCGTCTCAACACGGCAAAAAAGGGCAAATCTTGATAGTGATGAACTATGTCTGACATGGAAGGATAAAAATTTGCAAATGGTCTGTCATGATAGACTACTTGGTGTTTTGGTAGATAATAACCTATCATGGACTAAACATATCAAACATATCAGTAAAAAAGTCAATTCAAGTTTATGGCTTCTCAGTCGGATAAGACATTTTCTCCCTGAAAGGCACAGAAAACTATTTTAAAACAGTTACATACAACCCTATTTAGACTACTGTAATACAGTTTGGGGTAGTTCAAATGATAAAAACATAGCAAAGCTGGCACATCTTCAAAATAGAGCATTTGCACTAATATCAATCCAGAAAGTGAGCAAGGAAATTTTAGCTGGTAAGTTAGAAATTATATCTATTAAAGACCAAATCTGTTTGAGAAAAGCCAAATTAATGTACAGGATATCCAATAATAGTGCTCTTGAATATTTACAATCACTATTCCAGAACAGGCTACCTGACAATACTCCCACCAGCGATCCATTTCTACCAAACAGTATAAAATTCCCAAACCAAATAAGAAATTATTTTTAAAAAGTTTCCAATACTCTGGAACTTTGCTCTGGAATAGTATTCCAGTTGAGATTAGAATGCCCAATCTATTTCCTTCTTCCAAACCCAATATATCCAGTGGCTTCAGAGATGCAGTTAAAATAAATAAATTCCTTTGTATGAGGGCCTCAAGGTAGATTAGTTCTTAGCTAATTGTGTTACCCTCTTTAAATAAAGTCATTATTATTATGATTACTAAATACAAAGAAATGGCACATTATACATCAGCTTTTAATGACTAAATACAAAGAACCAGCACATGATGCATCAGCTTTTAATGACCAAATACAAAGAACAGACACCTGCCGCATCAGTTTTTAATGACTAAATACAAAGAACTGGCACATGACACATCAGCTTTAATAACTAAATATAAGGAACCAGCACATGAGGCATCAGCTTTTAATGACTAAATACAAAGAACTGGCACATGACGTATCAGTTTTAACAGCACATGATGCATCAGCTTTTAATGACTAAATACAAATAACCTGCACATGACGCATCAGGTTTTAATGACTAAATACAAATAACCTGCACATGACGCATCAGGTTTTAACGACTAAATGCAAAGAACTGGCACATGAGATATAGCTTTTAATGACTAAATACAAAGAAATGGCATACGAGACATCAACTTTTAATGACTAAATACAAAGAACTGGCACATGACACATCAGCTTTCAATGACTAAATACAAAGAACTGGCACAGTACACATCAGCTTTATATGACTAAATACAAAGAACTGGCACATGACGCATCAGATTTTAACAACTAAATACAAAGAACTGGCACATGACGCATCAGCTTTAACATCTAAATACAAAGAAATGACACATGATGCATCAGCTTTTAATTACTAAATACAAAGAAATGGCACATGCTGCATCAGCTTTTAATGACTAAATACAAAGAACCAGCACATGATGCATCTGCTTTCAATGACTAAATACAGAGAACTGGCACATGAAGCATCAGCTTTTAATGACTAAATACAAAGAACTGGCCATGAAGCATCAGCTTTTAATGACTAAATACAGAGAACTGGCACATGATGCATCAGCTTTTAATGACTAAATACAGAGAACTGGCACATGATGCATCAGCTTTTAATGACTAAATACAGAGAACTGGCACATGAAGCATCAGCTTTTAATGACTAAATACAAAGAACCAGCACATGACGCATCAGCTTTTAATGACTAAATACAGAGAACTGGCACATGAAGCATCAGCTTTTAATGACTAAATACAAAGAACTGGCACATGATACATCAGCTTTAATAACTAAATATAAGGAACCAGCACATGAGGCATCAGCTTTTAATGACTAAATACAAAGAACTGGCACATGACACATCAGCTTTCAATGACTAAATACAAAGAACTGGCACAGTACACATCAGCTTTCAATGACTAAATACAAAGAACTGGCACATGACGCATCAGCTTTAAGAACTAAATACAAAGAACTGGCACATGACGCATCAGCTTTTAACAACTAAATACAAAGAAATGACACATGATGCATCAGCTTTTAATTACTAAATACAAAGAAATGGCACATGCCGCATCAGCTTTTAATGACTAAATACAAAGAACCAGCACATGATGCATCAACTTTTAATGACTAAATAAAGAGAACTGGCACATGAAGCATCAGCTTTTAATGACTAAATATAAGGAACCAGCAGGAAGCATCAGCTTTTAATGACTAAAAACAAAGAATTGGCACATGAAGCATCAGCTGCTTATATAAAAAAATATCCACCTTATTCCAATTAATGAAAGCAGTCAATGGATAAACATAACAAATATTTCTTTAATTTTAGCTATAATACACACATGGACAATGACTGTCAGTATTTGAAACTATTTGGCTACAAGAAACAATTAGAAATGGACAAAGGACCTGAGACACTGGCTTAATTTATGATCAGTGTAAGAAACAATTTGATCCAAAATGATTTTTGCTAAAAAATATTTAGAATCATTTAGTCCCACTGATTTGTAATGACAGGGATTTCTTGTAGGAGCCAAAAATGAACCCTTAATCCATTAAAAAATACCCAAAACAATAAAATTCAAAGAAATGATGTCACCTTTGTTTCACTGGGAGATGGAAGACTAGTTTTGTATAGGAAAGTGTGATTATGATATATTAATGAGTTAAGGTACATTTGTCAAGATACTAGTGATGATGCTGAACCAGACCCTAAAGAGATCTTAACATTTCAAAGCTGCAGAAAAATATGCTTGAATTAAAAATGAGACTAAAACAGTTATTGTGCTGAAATCAAAGTTAAGCGAGTCCAACATAACTCCATTTTATGATTACATAGAAAACTGATAATCAAATTTCAGAAATGTTATATCAATATAGAGATGCATACATTTATTTTTTTAAGATTCAATATTAATGAAGAGAATTATTGCATTGAAACTCATAAAATCTTTCATTAATATCAAGTTGCCTACCAAATTTGGTTGAAATGCATTAATATTTAAGGAAGATTTTGTGCAAAAAGTGTCTGTGTCTTGGCTATAACTCAACTCAATGGTGATCTTTACAAAGAACACTTACAACTTACAACAGGCTAATGCACGTCACGAATAACCATTTTAGTGCCAAAATTAGGCTAGTGGTCGCGTATATTGTTTGTCTTTAGTTAATCCATATTGCCTGGGGTTCAATAAGGTCCTTGTCTATTAAACCAGCAAGTGAGAATCATTTGCAGGATTAGATTGATAGTGTTCAAGGCCTGTGATGTTTGTTGTTTTTTTCCCTGATGTTACAGTGATTACACCCCAATCACCAAACTGTCCTCTATTCACTTTGTTTATAGAGTTAATCCCTGTATGTCTGCTTTGAATTAAGCCATTGACTTTTGTCTCTGAGTAAATGATTCTGTTTCTGGATCAGATAACTGTTTCTTTTTATTTCATTAATTGTTAGATATGCAATGCACATGTATAGATTTTTCATACTTTCCCAAAGCCTAGTCAAAACGTCTTTACATTTGATATTATAACTGAGCACTAATAATGATAACATGTAGTTCCTTAATAACAATGGAAATACCTCCAACCAAACAGAGACAAATTTTAACGCTGGAAAAATAATTATTGTAACTGAAAGAAGTTAAAAAGAGCAGACAACTTGCAGTTTAAATGTCAATAAAACAAATTTAGGGTGTTATAAAAGAAAAGTAGTATATCAGAAATTATATTTTTTCATATGCTAATACATGTACATGCGATCTAAATGTGATTTCATGTTAATTAAAAGAAGTATATATTTATTGCTGTATAATTTTGTTTCAGATAAATGCATACGATATTTTAGCAATAACTATTAACAATGAATAGAATATACGCACAGTCAGATTGTGTTTATTTTTCTGTAAATTGTTGCAACTGGTCTTTTTGTACAAAACTGTTATGAGATACCACCCATCTGGCCGTTCTTTTATTGGCAGAAGGGGCGGTCTCTCATAACAGATTTTAATGTATTTATAGACTAGCAAACCCTTTTGAAAGTGAGTTCTTTGCTGAAACGGAAGCCACTTTAGGGTTTTGAAAAGATTTGTTGATGGTGTATCTAAATCAGCATCAAGAATAACTCTAGCTGCTCTTTCTGAAATTTCAGTAATCTTTTCCTAATTTTCTGTACCACTATTACCCCATATAGAACAGCAATATTCTAGGTGTGGCAAATATATGCACTGTAGAATATCTTTCTCTGTTCTCGAGGGAGACTAGATTTTATTCTTTTCAAGAGATAAAGCAGCAAGTTAACATTTTAATGATCTTATCAATTTGCATTTTCCAGCACAAGATATGGTCTATCATAATGTCAAGCAGTTTTTCATTTTCAGACTGTTGTATATCCATTCCTTTTATCATTACTCTGAAATAATTTTTCTCAGCCTTTACTCTTGCTTGACTACCTATGATCATGGCTTTTGATTTGGCTGCATTTATCTACCATCATGCTCACACCAGTTATTTATTTTTACCAAATCTTCATTTAATTTAGAGTTAATCTTATTGCCTGTTGATCCAATGTTATATAATGTTGTGTCATCTGCAAACATGTTGGTGGTGGATAGCTCAATGTGAAATGGTAAATCATTGATGTACAGCAGAAAAAGTAATTGATCTTCGTGGAACACCTGACTTTATCAGTTTCTTATCTGAAGGTTTATTTAAAATAGAAACTTGTTGATGTCTGCCTTTAAGATAGGTTTGAAATCATGTGAAGCTTTCATGGTTGACTTGATACATGCTGAGCTTTTCCAGCAGAATTTTGTGATTTATAAGGTCAAAAGCCTTTATAAGGTCAAGAAACACTTTGCCTACAAGGTTACCTTGATCTGTTGCTGCAATGATAATTAATAATTAAAGATAGCAAATAATAATTTTACCTCTTTTTGGAACTTTGGCAGCATTTCCTTGGCATGCAGTACTGTATCAAGTGCCTCTTCATGTCTGTTCTGTGATAAACCCTGATAATATGTAAATAATGTTAAGAATAAGCAATACAATTTTTATTTTCCCTATGCTTTGGAAGGTAAATTGTAATACTCCATCTGTCAGTCTATCCATCTCTCTGTCCACAACTACATCCCATCATAAACCACTTGGTGGAAATTTACCAATGGCTCATGCAAAACCATCTGCAGGAGGGATATGCAATTTTGTGCCTCTCTTCTGGGATCCCTGGGAGGAAGTCAAAGGTTAAGTATACCAAATTTGCAATTACAGAGACATTATTGAAGATTGTTTTAACCAAGCTTTAGACACACACTCATAAAATGAGGATTGTGTGAAGATCTGGGTCTGGAAATTATAATAAAAACAGGTGATTTTGCATTCAGGAGAAATGAATATAGCTGTAGCTTAATTTATATTATAAAGACATTAAATATTTTTGTGATTTAGCTTGACAAATATTTCAATCTGGCCGTTTCTAAATTTCAATGATAATAAAACACATTTCAAATTTGTCATCAATGAAATGATATATTTGCACCTTTTTAAAATATATATTTCAATTTCAAAACTGATTTATATCCTTGAGTAACAAAAGAAAACAAGTGTATCTTTATTTCATTTACAACCTGGTTGGCATCATATGCACACATATCTGTTTACAAAATGGTTAAAATAATATACTCAATCCTACTTTGAAGGTTAACTGTATTAAGCAATCACAGATCCTAGACAGACATATTCTCAACACTTTTATCACCACATCTGAGATGAAATAAACCAATATAAAGCTGACACCTCTCTTATAAGGTCATTTTTTCTTACTTGATGTGGTTGTTTAACAGAGGTTTGCCTCCTACTACTTCTGTATAAATGGTTGAGTCATACATGCGAGCATGCCACACGTACTATTCTGCCTTGTAGTATGTCACATGTACTTACTTCTCTCTTGTAGAATCTCACATGTACTTACTACTTCTGCCTTGTAGCATGTAACATGCACTTACTACTTCTGCCTTCTAGTATGTCACATGTACATACTACTTCTGTCTTCTAGTATGTCACAAGTACTTACTACTTCTCTCTTGTAGCATGTCACATGTACCTACTACTTCTGTCTTCTAGTATGTCACATGTACATATTACTTCTGTCTTCTAGTATTTCACATGCACTTACTACTTCTGCCTTTTAGTATGTCACATGTACTTACTACTTCTGCCTTCTAGCATGTCACATGAACATACTACTTCTCTCTTGTAGTATGTCACATGTACATACTACTTCTGCCTTTTAGCATGTCACATGTACATACTACTTCTGTCTTCTAGCATGTCACATGAACATACTACTTCTCTCTTGTAGTATGTCACATGTACATACTAGTTCTCTCTTGTAGTATGTCACATGTACATACTACTTCTGTTTTTTAGTATGTCCCATGTACTTACTATTTCTGCCTTCTAGCATGTCACATGTACTTACTACTTCTGTCTTGTAGCATGTCACATGTACTTACTATTTCTGCCTTCTAGCATGTCACATGTACTTACTACTTCTCTCTTCTAGCATGTCACATGTACATACTACTTCTGTCTTCTAGCATGTCACATGTACTTACTATTTCTGCCTTCTAGCATGTCACATGTACTTACTAAGCTTGTCACATGTACTTACTACTTCTGCCTTGTAGCATAGCAGTTTGAACAGTTCATGCTCAGCTTCCAACTTTTGCATTTCTTCAGCAGCAGAATTCTCTGGATTCTTATTCTTTCTCTCTAATATGGACATCTGCAGGTGCTTGATGTACTGCAAGTACCAAACACTCAATTTAAATGGACATTGTCATGGAACATAAGCCCCATGCATATTATATTGAAATTCCTTCCTTTCCTGAATATCTACTTAAACTACAACAGCTAAGATTCTCAAGGGTTATGGTATGAAGTTCTTACTGGTTGGAAGTTTTCTTTTGTATTGTATACCCAACTGATATACAGTGCTTCTTTTCTTTTGTATTGTCAAACCACAACCACCCCCATAGAGAACTTCTTTTCTTTTGTATTGTCTACCCAACTGATATACATTATTTATTTACTTTTGTATGTCTACCCTACTGATATAAAGTACTTCTTTTCTTTTTTATGACTACACAACTGATATACAATACTTCTTTTTGTGTCTACCCCACTGATATACAGTTCTTTTCTTTTGTATGTCTACTCTACTGATATACAGTACTTTTTTCTATTGTCACGTATATTTAATTTAATTATATGTTTGTTAGTTATAAATTTTTTAATTCCATTCAATGCTACTGGAATGTAAAATTAGGTTCAGTTCTGTTTGCCCTGATTGATATTTTTTATTTTTAATTTCACTGACATAAACAACTAATAATAGAAACACTGTATCTAGTTGCTGACCTCATTTCTGAATCAGTGAGTTTTGGTAAACAACTTTAAAAAAAAAAATTTCATTATCTTTCTCATAGTAAGAATTGTTAAGTTGAATCAAGATCATACCTAGACTACATGACAAATAAAATGTATCAATTGTAACAAACTTCTATTCTTTCCAGAATAATGAACTTTTGACCCTCATCCGGGAATCTGTTTTGCATCTTCATTAGTATAAAACTGTTGTTTTTTTAAAAGTTTGTTAGTCGGGCTCCAAACAATTAACAGGTTAAGTTGTTATTATGTTATGACCAGTTTGAGTTGAATGTTTTTATATTCTTCAAAATTACTGAATTTAAGTGATTCTTTTCCCTGGAAATACATAAGTGCTCCTACAAAATTCTTGGATTCAGACAATTATTGGAAGTTACACTGAATTCAAAACTGGAATAATATTTTCTGTGATTCAACAAGAGATTGTTGACATAACAGCACTTTGCTGACCACAACAGACGTCATCGCCTTACATTTTGGATTTCATTGGGATTCAAACTCAGTTTCATTTAGGACTTTTTATTACTAGGACGTCTATTTTTTAATTCTTGGATTATTTTTGGATTTAATTCATAAAACCGTTAAGTTCTTTTTTCTTAATTTTTCACTTTGTATTCAAGGGAAATAAGTTATTTGTTAAATTTTACAAAGCTTGTTGTCTTCACTCTTTTCTGTTACTTATTTTAAAAGCACAGACTCGTAACACTATGGTATTGTATACCCCACTGATATGTAGTACTTTCTTTTGCATTGTCAACCAACCTAATATACAGCATTTCTTTTCTTTTGTATTGTCTACCCCACTGACATACAATAATTTTTTCTTTTGTATTGTCTACCTCACACAGTACTTCTTTATGACAATACTGTTCATGAGAGCCTTTAAAATGGACTGCCTTAAAAGTTATGTCACCTTATTATATTGAAGCACTGTATACATAATATCAATATTTAAATAATCAAATGGGATCCATGCCCATGCCTGCCTCATACTGAGGTACTGTGTACATAATATTAACATTAAATAATGAAATGGGATCCATGTCCATGCCTGCCTTATACTGAGGTACTGTGTACATAATATTAAATACTGGTAATCAAATGGGATCCATATCCATGCTTGGCTCATACTGAGGTACTGTGTACATAATATTAATATTAAATAATCAAATGGGATCCATGTCCATGCCTGCCTCATACTGAGGTACTGTGTACATAATACTAATATTAAAGAAACAAATGGGATCCATGTCCATGTCTGCCTTATACTGAGGTACTGTATACATAATATTAGCGTTAAATAATCAAATGGGATCCATGTCCATGCCTGCCTTATAAAATGGACTGTTTATGATATTAATATTAAACAATGAAATTAAATCTATGACCATACCTGCCTTGTAAAAGGGACTGCATTTTACCAAGGTGTCTTATAATAAGGGGGTACTATAATAGGTCACAAATGAGTACTGTAATAGGCCATGAGGGAGTACAGTGACAGATCATGAGAGACTACTGATAAGTCATGAGGAGTACTGTAATAGGTTATGAGCACTGTAACAGCTCTCAAAGGAGTACTGTAATAACTCATGAGGGAGTACTGTAATAGGTCATGATCCCTGTGACAGGTGATGAGTACTTATAACAGGTCATGAGGGAGTACTGTAATAGTTCATAAGTACTCAAATAAGTCTCAAGGGAGTACTGTAATAAGTCATGAGTATTGAAACAGGTCATGAGTACAGTAATAGGTCATGAGGGAGTACTGTAATAGATCTCGAGGGAGTATTGTAATAGGTCATATTCTAAACAAAGAAAAATGATGCAACAGTGTTCCTGATCAGTGCTTCATTCTTCTTGGATGCAAGACTTGTGTAGAGAGCAAATCACAGTTAGTAGCATAAATAATTAGGGTAAACCTGTGGATTATATAATAAAAGGCTAAATATGGAGGCTTGTGTTTAAAATTAATTTTGAATCTTCCATATAAAATAAAACACCACATTCACTGCCATTGCACATTGCTGCTGTATCATTTGTGTTGTTGTGTTTACAAGTATGATCCTCACAAAAGCTGATGTATCTATTTTACTTGCCCCTAATATTAATGCAGAAATAATGTGTCACCAAAACAAGGAACTCACTCAATGACGAGACCATTGTATAGGGAAGTTATAGGCTATGAAATCCAGTGGAAAGTTAAGAAACTGAAGTGACTAATGCTACACGTACAGTCAATATCATCATCAATATATCAAGAGAAGAAAAAGAAAATAAACAATGGCAAGTATTGGAAAGAACGAATACCTTGATAAGCATGATCTCAATACTGTGATAAGCATGATCTCAATACCAAGATAAGCATGATCTCAATACCTTGATAAGCATGATCTCAATACCTTGATAAATATGATCTCAATACTGTAGTAAGTATGATCTCAATACCATGATAAGCATGATCTCAATACCTTGATAAATATGATCTCAATACTGTGATAAGCATGATCTCAATAACATGATAAGCATGATCTCAATACCTTCATAAGCATGAACTCAATACCTTGATAAGCATGAACTCAATATTGTGATATTCATGATCTAAATACTATGATAAGCATGATCTCAATACCATGATAAGCATCATCTCAATATTGTGATAAGCATGCTCTCAATATCATGATAAGCATGCTCTCATTATCATGATAAGCATGAACTCAATACCTTGATAAGCATGATCTCAGTACCTTGATAAGTATGATCTCAATACCTTATAAGCATTATCTCAATACCATGATAAGCATTATCTCAATACTGTGATAAGCATAATCTCAATACCATGATAAGCATGATCTCAATATCATGACAAGGATGATCTCAATATCATGATGAGCATGAACTCAATACCTTGATAAGCATGAACTCAATACCTTGATAAGTATGATCTCAATACCTTGATAAGCATTATCTCAATACCATGATAAGCATGATCTCAATTCAATGACAAGCATGATCTCAATATCATGATAAGCATGATCTCAATACCGTGATAAGCATGATCTCAATACCATGATAAGCATGATCTCAATACTGTGATAAGCATGATCTAAATAGTATATTAAGCATGATCTCAGCACATTCCTGAATTTTATATTATAAAAGCCACACTGTGAAAATGAATACATCAGATCTTATATCTTTAATAGTGACTGTTCCACTTAAATATTCATGGGACCCATGGAAGGTTCTGTTAATATGAATGGAAAAAAAAGAAATTAGTTTCATGATGGCAAATAAATATTAATCAAGTAAGCAACCAGATGAAATAACAGTAACTGGGAACAAATTGTTTTCAGGGTTATGTTTAAGCAAATTCAGATCTTTGAATAGATAATGGTCTCAGTTATTCATAAAAATGTATGTGACATGAGAAAGAAAGACTGAAATAAAGAAATATAATAAAACAGAAATATGCATGAATCACCAAAGGGCAAAAAAGGATTCTTATTCATGTAATAAAAACAGAAAAGAACAGACAGCTCCAAATATTAGACTCGAACCACCATTGTAACATTTATTTGTGATACTGTAGTCAATGATGATACCTTTACACCAATATGACTATTAGACTTGCCTTGGCAATTACATGTGAGGTTTCTTAAGGTAACAGAAAATATATCCCCAAAATTTAATTCTCCCTTTTCTTAAGGCATTTAGTTTATACATGTCAACGTATTAAATCAAGATCAAATTCATAACTGTACAATATAATCCATTTCTTCAATAGATATTTCTTCAGTTTACTTAACTGCATAGGGTATTTGACCTAACTGTGCACAAAAGTAATTCATCAAATGGAAACAATGAAAAATGATTCTAACAAATACTGCATTTTAAATGGGTTCAATGCTGATTTTGGAACTGACTTTGATGGGCATGATTCACATTATTATCTCATTATCTCTTACTTTGATCATGTTTGTTCAAGATTGTTAATTCATTCAAGAGTAGAATAATGCCTACAAAGCCAATTAAAATAATAAATGTAATGTAAAATGATCTAGTTTTTTATTTTTTATCATCATTCCTTGTCTTTCATACCCTGTTAGTAACACAATAACATAGGCTGCTTATTGTTGTTGTTGTGAGCGGCCTTCCTTTATGCACCTCTTCTATATTAAGCTACCCTTATCCCAATATTCAGACAGATTATGATTTGTACTAATGACTATCCCAAAGAATATTCCATCAGAAAAAAGGCAAAAAGAAAACATCTCCTCCAAAAAAATGGTAGATTTCTAGACCCCTATGGCAACAGTCACTGTAACAGGTGAGCTAAGAGCACAGTTTGTCCTTACATTTCCTGTTCATCAGGCTTGTGTATACATGAGAACATATATCAAATTTGCATGTTAGATGGTTACAAAAAAATTTCTATTAAAACAACCAAACATTTCTCGACTGTACTGGTAGTTTTAGAGAACTTTGATGATGCTAAAACATGGCAAAATTTCAGCTTTGGGAGGAACACATGCATATTTAGGAATAAAATTATCTGTTCATTTCACATTGTTTCATTATATGGTACCATATGTTACAGTGGACATTTAGTGATTGTAGTAAAACTATAACACATGCTCTTACACTTTAAGGCAAATTTGGGGGTCAAAACTGACCCTTATCCAATTTTGTCCTTTGTGCAGGAATTTTTTTTTCTCAGTAATTTTCAGTGCTTGAAGTTTCAAGCATTAGAAATTTTTAACAGCTTTTACAGTATTCTTTACTTGGCATAAAGGTAGGAAATACAATACATAAAGTATTTGACATTGTTTATATATATATATATATATATATATATATATATATATATATATGAATGAAGCACTGTACCTCCTCTGTTGCTATCAAAACTTTTTCTGCCATGTCAGGGCAGTTACAATCTGAAACAAAAATTTTCATAAAATTCTCAGTGTCATGATGAAATAGGTGTTAAGGGAACATATTTTCCAACAATATCGGCAATTGAGATAAAATAAACTGAAAAATATTACAATAATTGTTATGCCACTATCATTTAAAAACATGTGAGATATTGCTCATTGGCATACACTGGTCTAAAAAGCAAAGGATAATGTGGATTGATAGACACCTATGTTGTGCTAATTTCAAGCTATCTTGCATAAATGCCAGTATCTAACATGTTCTTTTAACAAAGTTTCTACTTTGAGGAACTGCAGCTGAACCAGATATTGTATTCACATCTTTCATGAGTGTGAATGATGTATATATATATATATATGTATATACATACATACACACACACACTTTGTTTATTTTTGACAGTAACAACAACTTTACTTGATAGGAAATAAATATCATTTGTAGGTTTTCCACTTGATTGCTATGGAAACCACACTGTTTTTGCAGGAACCACCACCCTGAAAATAATTTAGGCACAAGATGTCTTAGATAACATTCCTACTAAGATTAATCAAACTGGCTGAGACTTTCTCAAGCCAGAAGTTTTCTACCTGGTTGTTACAGAAACCACACCATTACTTGGGGTTCTCTCCAGGGCATATTCTGGAAGAGCATGTCTCAAGAAGTGTTTGTACTATATTTGACTGAAATTGGCTTGGCCATTCTGGAGAAGGTTTTTCCACTTGGCTACTATTAAAATCACACTGTTGCTGTGAGAACCATCCTAAACATTGCACTGGAAGGAATGCCCTATGAAAAATTCCCATTATGTTTGACCAAACGTTGCTCACTGACAGCTTGTTTTAAAGAAGCTGAAAATAAGTTTTCCATATTGCTGCTATTGAATCCACACCAATGTCAGGAAGCGATTATTAAACAAATGTGGTAGGACATGCCAATAGAATTGTTCCTACCAAGTGTTTAAATAAAACTGGCTCAAATGTTTTGGGATAAGCTGAAAATGAATTTTGAAAATAGTTGCCATAGAAGCGCCACACCATCGCTAGGTGGCCATTCCACACAAAAATTTGATAGAGCATAACCTAAGAAGCATTTCTACTAAATTTTAATCAAAACTGAGTCTGCCATTCTGGAGTGCGAGTTAAAAATATATGTTATATGGTTGTTATTACAGCCACACAAATTCTAACAAAGCATGTCCCATGTAACATTTCTACCAAGTCTGATTAAAACTTCTGTGTGATGATAAAATAGGTCTTCCATCTGGCTTCTAAAAATGTCATATCATCTCTAGTGAAGCCACCCATGGAAATGTTTAGACAGAGCATATTCTAAAAAGCATTCCTATCAAATGCAATCAAAACTATCAAATGAGATCAAAACTATCTCAGTCATTTGCCACATGGAAACTATGGAAGTCAGACTGCTACTAGAGGAAGTCACCTGGACACAATTTTGATAAAGCATGTTTTAAGAAACAATATTCCAGTCAAGCCTGATTAAATGTGACTCAACTGTTCAAAACAAAGGAAGATGAAAACAGAATTTCTGTCTGGTTGCTAAGAAGCTACACCGTTGCTAGGGGAGCCATTCTAGACAATAAAGCATGTATAAAGACACATTTTTAAAAGTAAGAACAAAATTCACTCAGCTCTTCTGAAAAAGTTGAAATAGGTTTTCCATATGGTTGCTTTAGAAGCTACACAATTACTAGCATGTCAGCCTGAATAAAATTTGATGGAGCAATCGTTCTCAACATTAGTACCTAGTCTGATCATAAATGGCTCAGTCATTCTAGAAGCTGAAAATAGGTTTCCCATCTGGTTGCTATGGAAGCCATACCATTGTTAAGGATGCCACCTAGAACATCATTTTGGTAGATTATGTCCTCTGAAACATCACAACCAAGTGGGATCTAAGGTGTTCCAGTGGATTCTGAGATGTGAATACTTTAAGCAATGTTGATGGATGATGGCACAATGGCTGACATATGATAGATACAAGGTCATGCCATAAGCTATCTTGACTTTACAACCAGGTGAGCAAATATGAACGGTATACATATAAATCTGAAATGAAATGAGGTCAGAAAAACAGGCTCTACTTCATCTTGATTCTAATTCAGTCTCCAAAATCAGGGCAAGAGCTGTACCTGAAGAGAAACTCACATGATACCCCAGTTCTAATGCATAAATCAGTACTTTTAAGCAATTTTAAATAAACACTTTATGCATCTAACAGTGGCCAAGAATTTATGTGTGCAGTGTTCCTTTAACCCTAGTTATACTAACACTAAGGTTGATTTCAGTAAGTGTTACAAAGAGGATGCATTCACAAAGTGATCATACATAAAGCTAACTTGTAAAGTGGGAGCTGTACACAAATTAAGTCCTCCCCTGAGTATGAAGAGTCAGCTAACCATGCTGTATTTTATATCAATACTATCAACTGTGTCTAAAGAGTTAGCTAATCAAACTGTATTTTATATCAATACTACCACCTGTGTCTAAAGAGATAGCTAAGGAAACTGTACTTTATATCAATACTACCACCAATATCTAAAGAGTTAGCTAATCAAACTGTATTTTATACCAAACTATCAACTGTGTCTAAAGAGTTAGCTAATCAAACTGTATTTAATACCAGTTCTACCACCTGTGTCTAAAGAGTAAACTAATCATGCTGTATTTTATACCAAACTATCAACTGTGTCTAATGAGTTAGCTAATCAAACTGTATTTAATACCAATACTACCACCTGTGTCTAAAGAGTAATCATGCTGTATTTTATACCAATACTACCACCTGTGTCTAAAGAGTTTGCTGATCAAACTGTATTTTATACCAATACAACCACCTGTGTCTAAAGAGTTAGCTAATCAAACTGATATTTTATACCAATACTATCAACTGTGCCTGCAGACTTAGCTAATCACTCTGAATTTTATACCATTACTATCACCTGTGTATGAAGAGTCAGCTAATCACACTGTATTTTATATCATCTGTGTCTAAAGAATTAGCTAATCACACTGCATTTTATACCAATACTATCAGCTGTGTCTAAAGAGTAAGCTAATCAAACTGGACTTTATATCAATACTATCACCTGTGTCTGACGAGTTAGGTAGTCACACTGCATTTTATACCAATACTATCAGCTGTGTCTAAAGAGTAAGTTAATCATACTGCACTTTATACCAATACAATCAACTGTGTATGAAGAGCTAGCTAATCAAAATGTATTTTATATCAATACAACCACCTGTGCCTGAAGAGTTAGCTAATCACACTGCATTTTATATCAAGGCTATCACCTGTGCCTAAAGAGTTAGCTAATCAAACTGTATTTTATACCTATACTGTCACCTGTGTCTGAAGAGTTAGCTAATCAAACTGCATTTTACACCAATACTATCACCACTGTCTTAAGAGTTAGCTAATCAAACTTTATTTTATATCAATAATATAACCTGTGTCTGAAGAGTTAGCTAATCAAACTGCATTTGATACCTATACTATCACCTGATTATGAAGACTTAGCTAATCACTTTGCATTTTATACCATTACCATCACCTGTGTCTGAAGAGTCAGCTAATGACACTGTAGTTTATATCATCTGTGTCTAAAGATTTAGCTAATCACACTATAATTTATACCAATACTACCACCTGTGTCTGAAGAGCTAGCTAATCACACAGCCTTTTATACTAATACTATCAACTGTGTCTAAAGAGCTAGCTAATCACACTGCATTTTATATCAATACTACCACCTGTGTCTGAAGAGTCAGCTAATCACACTTCATTTTATATCAATACCACCACCTGTGTCTAAAGAGTCACCTAATCAAACTGTATTTTATACCAATACTATCACCTGTGTCTACAGTTAGCTAATCAAACTTAATTTTATACAGATACTATCAACTGTGTCTAAAGAGTTAGCTAATCAAACTATTTTATACCAATACTATCAAATGATTCTAGAGTTAGCTAATCAAACTTTATTTTATACCAATACTATCACCTGTGTCTAAAAAGTTAGCCAATCAAACTGTATTTTAAACTGATACTATAAACTGTGTCTGAAGAGTTAGTTAATCGCACTGTATTTTCTATCATCTGTGTCTAAAGAGTTAGTTAATCACACTATATTTTATACCAATACTACCACCTGTGTCTGAAGAGTTAGCTAATCACACTGCCTTTAATACCAATACTATCAATTGTGTCTAAAGAGTAAGCTAATCATGCTGCATTTTATATCAATACTACCACCTGTGTCCGAAGAGTTAGCTAATCACACTGCATTTTACATCAATACTACTATGTGTGTGTAAAGAGTTACCTAATCAAACTGTATTTTATACCAATACTACCACCAGTGTCTAGAGTTAGCTAATCAAACTTTATTTTATACCAATACTATCACCCGTGTGTAAAAAGTTTGCTAATCAAACTGAATTTTATACTGGTACTATCAACTGTGTCTAAAGATTTAGCTAATCACACTGCCTTTTATACCAACACTATCAACTGTGTCTAAAGAGTTAGCTAATCACACTGCCTTATATACCAATTCTATCAACTGTGTCGAAAGAGTAAGCTAATCATGTTGCATTTTATATCAATGCTACCACCTCTGTCTGAAGAGTTAGCTAATCACACTGCATTTTATATTAATACTACCATGTTTGTGTAAAGAGTTTGCAACTCAAACTGTATTTTATACCAATACTACCACCTGTGTCTAGAGTTAGCTAATCAAACTTTATTTTATACCGATACTATCAACAGGGTCTAAAGAGTTAGCTAATCAAACTGGATTTTATACCAATACTATCACCTGTGTCTAAAGAGTTAGCTAATCACACTGGATTTTATACCAATACTATCACCTGTGTCCAAAGAGTTAGCTAATCAAACTGGATTTTATACCAATACTATCAACTGTGTCTAAAGAGTTAGCTAATCAAACTGTATTTTATACCAATACTACCACCTGTGTCAAGAGTTAGCTAGTCAAACTGCATTTTATATCAATACTATAATCTGTCTGAAGAGTCAGCTAATCACACTGTATTTTATATCATCTGTGTCTAAAGATTTAACTAATCACACTGCCTTTTATACCAACACTATCAACTGTGTCTAAAGAGTTAGCTAATCACACGGCCTTATATACCAATTCTATCAACTGTGTAATCACACTGCCTTTTATACCAACACTATCAACTGTGTCTAAAGAGTTAGCTAATCACACGGCCTTATATACCAATTCTATCAACTGTGTCGAAAGAGTAAGCTAATCACACTGCTTTTTATATCAATACTACCACCTCTGTCTGAAGAGTTAGCTAATCACACTGCATTTTATATTAATACTACCATGTGTGTGCAGAGAGTTTGCAAATCAAACTGTATTTTATACCAATACTACCACCTGTGTCTAAAGAGTTAGCTAATCACACTGCATTTTATATCAATACTACCACCTGTGTTTAGAGTTAGATAATCAAACATTTTATACCAATACTTTCATCTGTGTCTGAAGATACTATCAACGGTGGTCTAAAGAGTTAGCTAATCAAACTGGATTTTATATCAATACTATCACCTGTGTCTGAAGAGTTAGCTAATCACACTGCATTTTATATCAATACTACCACCTGTGTCTAGACTTAGCTAATCAAACTGTATTTTATATCAATACTATAATCTGTGTCTGAAGAGTTAGCTAATCACACTGCATTTTATATCAATACTACCACCTGCGTCTAGACTTAGCTAATCAAACTGTATTTTATATCAATACTATAATCTGTGTTTGAAGACTTTGCTAATCACACTGCATTTTATATCAATACTACCACCTGCGTCTAGACTTAGCTAATCAAACAGTATTTTACATCAATACTATAATCTGTGTCTGAAGAGTTAGCTAATCACACTGCATTTTATATCAATACTACCACCTGCTTCTAGACTTAGCTAATCAAACTGTATTTTACATCAATACTATAATCTGTGTCTGAAGAGTTAGCTAATCACACTGCATTTTATATCAATACTACCACCTGCGTCTAGACTTAGCTAATCAAACTGTATTTTATATCAATACTATAATCTGTGTTTGAAGGCTTGGCTAATCACTTTGCATTTTATACCATTACCATCATCTGTGTCTGAAGAGTCAGCTAATCACACTGTATTTTGTATCATCTGTGTCTAAAGAGTTAACTAATCACACTATATTTTATACAAATACTACCACCTGTGTCTGAAGAGTTAGCTAATTCCCCTTCCTTTTATACCAATACTATCAATTGTGTCAAAAGAGTAAGCTAATCATGCTGCATTTTATATCAACGCTACCACCTGTGTCTGAAGAGTTAGCTAATCACACTGCAGTTTACATCAATACTACTATGTGTGTGTAAAGAGTTACCTAATCAAACTGTACTTGATGCCTATACTATCACCTGTCGGAAGAGTTAGCTAATCACACTGCATTTTATACCAATACTATCAACTATTTCTAATGAGTTTGCTAATCAAACTTTATTTTATACCAATAGTATCACGTGTCTAAAATGTTAGCTAATCAAACTGTATTTTATATGAATACTATAAACTGTCTAAATAGTTAATCATACTGTATTTTATACCAATACTACCACCTGTGTCTAGAGTTAGCTAATCAAACCATATTTTATATCAATACTATAATCTGTGTCTGAAGAGTTAGCTAATCACACTGCTTTTCATACCCATTACTATCACTTGTGTCTGAAGAGTCAGTTAATCGCACTGTATTTTATATCACCTGTGTCTAAAGAGTTAGTTAATCACACTATATTTTATACCAATACTACCACCTGTGTCTGAAGAGTTAGCTAATCACACTGCCTTTAATACCAATACTATCAATTGTGTCTAAAGAGTAAGCTAATCATGCTGCATTTTATATCAATGCTACCACCTGTGTCTGAAGAGTTAGCTAATCAAACTGTATTTGACACCTACACGATGACCAGTGTCTGAAGAGTTAACTAATTACACTGCTTTTTCTACCAATACTATCACCTGTGTCTAAAGAGCATTTTATATCAATACTACCACCTGTGTTCGAAGAGTTAACTAATCACACTGCATTTTATATCAATACTACTATGTGTGTGTAAAGAGTTAGCTAATCAAACTGTATTTTATACCAATACTACCACCAGTGTCTAGAGGTAGCTAATCAAATTTTTTTTTATACCAATAGTATCACCTGTGTCTAAAAAGTTTGCTAATCAAACTGAATTTTATACCGATACTATCAACTGTGTCTAAAGAGTTAGCTAATCAAACTGGACTTTATATCAATACTATCACCTGTGTCTGAAGAGTTAGGTAGTCACACTGCATTTTATACCAATACTACCACCTGTGTCTAAAGTTAGCTAATCAACCTATATTTTATATCAATACTATAACCTGTGCCTCCAGATTTAGCTAATCACTCTGCATTTCATACCAATACTATCACCTGTGTCTGAAGAGTCAGCTAATTACACTGTATTTTATATCGTCTGTGTCTCAAGAGTTAGCTAATCGCACTATATTTTACACCAATATTACAACCTGTGTCTGAAGAATTAGCTAATCACACTTCCTTTTATACTTATACTATCACCTATGTCTAAAGAGTAGGCTAATCATGCTGCATTTTATATCAATGCTACCACCTGTGTCTGAAGAGTTAGCTAATCAAACTGTATTTGACACCTACACGATGACCAGTGTCTGAAGAGTTAACTAATTACACTGCTTTTTTCTACCAATACTATCACCTGTGTCTAAAGAGTAAGCTAATCACACTGCATTTTATACCAATACTATCAACTGTGTCTAAAGAGTAAGCTAATCACACTGCATTTTATACCAATACTATCAACTGTGTCTAAAGAGTAAGCTAATCACACTGCATTTTATACCAATACTATCAACTGTGTCTAAAGAGTAAGCTAATCACACTGCATTTTATACCAATACTACCACCTGTGTCTAAAGAGTAAGCTAATCACACTGCATTTTATATAAATACTATCAACTGTGTCTAAAGAGTAAGCTAATCACACTGCATTTTATATAAATACTACTGCCTGTGTCTAAAGAGTTAGCTATCAAAATGTATTTTATACCAATACTATCACCTGTGTCTAAAAAGTTAGCTAATCAAACTGTATTTTATACCAAAACTATCAACTGTGTCTAACAAGTTAGCTAATCAAACTGGATTTTATACCAATACATCCACTTGTGTGCAGAGTTAGCTAATCAAACTGTATTTGATATCAATACTATAATCCGTGTCTGAAGAGTTAGCTAATCATGCTCCATTTTATACCATTACTATCACCTGTGTCTGAAGAGTTTGCTAATCGCACTGTATTTTATATCATCTGTGTCAAAAGAGTTAGCTAATCACACTATATTTTATACCAATAATACCACCTGTGTCTGAAGAGTTAGCTAATCACACTGCCTTATATACCAATTCTATCAACTGTGTCTAAAGAGTACGCTAATCATGCTGCATTTTATATCAATGCTACCACCTGTGTCTGAAGAGTTAGTTAATCAAACTGTATTTGATACCTATACTATCACATGTGTCTGAAGAGTTTGCTAAGCACACGGCCTTATATACCAATACTATCAACTGTGCCTGAAGAGTAAGCTAATCATGTTGCATTTTATATCAATGCTACCACCTGTGCTCGAAGAGTTAATCACACTGTATTTTATTCCAATATTACCACCAGTGTGTAAAGAGTCAGCTAATCAAACTGTATTTTATACCAATACCACCATCTGTGTCTAGAGTTAACCAATCAAACTGTATTTTATACAAATACTATCACCTGTGTGTAAAATGTTAGCTAATCAAACTGAATTTTATATTAATACTATCAACTGTGTCTGAAGAGTTAGCTAATCACACTGCATTTTATACCAATACTATCACCAGTGTCTAGAGTTAGCTAATCAAACTGTATTTTATATCAATACTATAATCTGTGTCTGAAGAGTTAGCTAACCACACTATATTTTATACCAATACTACCACCTGTGTATGACGGGTTAGCTAATCACACTTCCTTTTATACCAATACTATCACCTGTGCCTATAGAGTAAGCTAATCATGCTTCATTTTATATCAATACTACCACCTGTCTGAAGAGTTAGCGAATCAAACTGTATTTGATACCTATGTCTGAAGAGTTAGCTAATCAAACTATCTTTGATATCTATACTATCACCTGTGTCTGAAGAGTTAGCTAATCACTCTGCATTTTATACCATTACTATCACCTGTGTCTGAAGAGTCAGCAAATCACACTGTATTTTATATCATCTGTCTCTAAGAGTTAGCTAATCACACTATATTTCATACCAATACTACCACCTGTGTCTGAACAGTTAGCTAATCAAATTGTATTTGATACCAATACTATCACATGTGTCTGAAGAGTTAGCTAATCACACTGTATTTTATACCAATACTACCACCTGTGTCTGAAGAGTCAGCTAATCACACTTCCTTTTATATCAATACTACCACCTGTGTCTAAAGAGTTAGCTAATCAAACTGTATTTTATAACAATACTATCACCTGTGTCTAGAGTTAGCTAATCAAACTTTATTTTTTACCAATACTATCACCTGTGTCTAAAAAGTTAGCCAATCAAACTGTATTTTATACCAATACTATCAACTGTGTCTAAAGAGTTAGCTAATCAATGTGAATTTTATACCAATAATACCACTTGTGTCAAGAGTTAGTGAATTAAACTGCATTTTATATCAACAGTATAATCTATGTCTGAAGAGTTAGCTAATCACGCTGCATTTTATACCATTACTATCATCTGTGTCTGAAGAGCCAGCTAATCGCAGTGTATTTTATAATTTTATATCATCTGTGTCTAAAGAGTTAGCTAATCACACTATATTTTATACCAATACTACCACCTGTGTCTGAAGAGTTAGCTAATCACACTGCATTTTACACCAAGACTACCACCAGTGTCTGAAGAGTTAGCTAATCACACTGCATTTTATATCAATACTACCACCTGTGTCTAAAGAGTTAGCTAATCAGACAGTATTTGATACCAATACTATCACCTGTGTCTAAAAAGTTAGCTATCAAACTATTTTATATTCATACTATCAACTGTGTCTAAAGAGTTAACTAATCACACTGCATTTTATATCAATACTACCAGCTGTGTCTAAAACGTTAGCTAATCAAACTGTATCTTATATGAATACTATAACATGTGTCTGAAGAGTTTGCTAATGAAACTGTATTTGATACCTATACTATCAAATGTGTCTGAAGAGTTAGCTAATCAAACTGTATTTTATACCAATACTATCACCTGTGTCTGAAGAGTTAGCTAATCAAACTGTATTTTATACCGATACTATCACCTGTGTCTGAAGAGTTAGCTAATCAAACTGTATTTTATACTGATACTGTCACCTGTGTCTGAAGAGTTAGCTAATCAAACTGTATTTTATACTGATACTATCACCTGTGTCTTTAGAGTTAGCTAATCAAACTGTATTTGATACCGATGCTATCACCTGTGTCTGAAGAGTTAGCTAATCAAACTGTATTTTATACCGATACTATCACCTGTGTCTGAAGAGTTAGCTAATCAAACTGTATTTTATACTGATACTGTCACCTGTGTCTGAAGAGTTAGCTAATCAAACTGTATTTTATACTGATACTATCACCTGTGTCTTTAGAGTTAGCTAATCAAACTGTATTTGATACCGATACTATCACCTGTGTCTGAAGAGTTAGCTAATCAAACTGTATTTTATACCGATACTATCACCTGTGTCTGAAAAGTTAACTAATCAAACTGTGTTTTATACCAATACTATCAAATGTGTCTGAAGAGTTTGCTAATGAAACTGTATTTGATACCTATACTATCAAATGTGTCTGAAGAGTTAGCTAATCAAACTGTATTTTATACCAATACTATCAAATGTGTCTAAAGAGTTAGCTAATCAAACTGTTTTATATCAATACTATCACCTGTGTCTAGAGTTAGCTAATCAAACTGTATTTTATACCAATACTATCACTTTTGTCTGAAGAGTTAGTGAATCAAACTGTATTTTATACCAATACTATGAAATGTGTCTGAAGAGTCTGCTAATCAAACTGTATTTGATACCTATCCTATCAAATGTGTCTGAGGAGTTAGCTAATCAAACTGTATTTTATACCGATACTATCACCTGTGTCTGAACACTTAGCTAATCAAACTGTATTTTATACCGATACTATCACCTGTGTCTGAAGAGTTAGCTAATCAAACTGTATTTTATACCGATACGATCGCCTGTGTCTAAAGAGTTAGCTAATCAGACTGTATTTTATACCGATACTATCAACAGTGTCTGAAGAGTTAGCTAATCAAACTGTATTTTATACCAATACTATCAAATGTGTCTAAAGAGTTAGCTAATCAGACTGTATTTTATACCAATACTCTTACCTGAGTAGTTAAAGTACTTTAAATCACAACATTTGACAAATTTATTAAGCAAACAAAAATTGCCTGCTCTCTAAAATTATTTAATTAAATACATGCAAGATGCCAATATCTGTCTGAATGGACAGTTAACTAGCATTAAATATTAGAAACCATCATGATGATGTTCGTCCTTCGGTCTCAAAGACGACCATGACTTCAGATCTGGGCTGGTCTGTGAGTGTGCAGATGGCTGGTGAGGCCAATCTGTGCTCTGAAGAGTCTAGGACAATGTCCTCATTGCCCTAGAAACCATCATTTCGTATGAGTCATAAACAGACAGTTAACTAGGGTTATATATGAATAAAAATAATTTCCTAAGAGTATTGGATGGACAGTTAATAAGCATTAAAAATTAGAAACCATCATTTCGTATGAGTCATAAACAGACAGTTAACTAGGGTTCATATAAATAATAATAATTTCCAAAGAGTATTGGATGGACAGTTTACTAAGCATTAAAAATTAGAAACCATCATTTCATATGAGTAATGAACAGACAGTTAACTAGGGTTATAAATCAATAAAAATAATATCCTAAGAGTACTGGATGGACAGTTACTAAGCATTAAAAATTTGAAACCATCATTTCATATGAGTCATGGACAAACAGTTAACAACGGTTAGATGTGAGCAACCACCATCCCATGATATATGAAGGATGTAATATCAATGTGTGAACAGATGGACTTGCTGTTACTTTGAAGAAATGCTCAGACAGATGCTTTGGTTTCAGAACCTTTATGTTGACACCATTCAGTATTGACAGTGATTCAATTTATTCAGTTTTCCCTTGTGCTGAAATAGAGCAAGCGAATTCAATTTGTCTCTCTTGACAAAGCGCGTCATTTTACTCATCATTATTTCACTAATACTGTATGTTGCTAAAACAGTAGAATTAAAGATTCTCTAAATGATAAAGGTTCGAGATTTGCATTACTCTGCATCAATGAAGAGTACCATTAATGGCACACTACACTATACACCCACCCTGTGTTAAATAGGCCTTTTTGTAGGTACTAGCATGGTATGGCTGACATGGGAGATTACTAAGTGTTCTCATCTGTCTTGCCCTTTGGTATGCAGTTCTGAACCATCTGCGCATAAACTATTACTTTCTTATTAGACTTACCATGACCATGACCTCTGACCTTCAGACACAGTCTATAGGTTTATTTATTACCTTAAGTGCAAGCCATACAAAATGTTTGGTCAAGTACTCTAGAACAAGTTTGTTCTGGAAAACATTTTTTTTTAACCATGATGAACCTGACCTTTAACTTTCAACCCTAAAATTACCAGGCCTCTTAAATACCTTAAGTGCAAGCAATCCGTAAATTCTGGTCAAGGTAATGAAGATAATATTATGCAGAAAACAATTTTCTTCTTTCTGTCACAATGACCTTGACCTTTTACTTTTTGACCCCTAAATCAAATGGGTTTTCCTTATCTCAAGTGCAAACCACAAAAAAGTTACTACAGAATGCTGAGAACTCAAGTTACTCTCTGGAAACCATATTTCTTCCTTTAGTTAGTGATTTTGACCTTACAGCTTTTCACCCCAAAAGGGTTCTTCATTACTCTAAGTCCAAAACCAGCTCAAAGTTTGGTAAATGCAGATGGTGTAAAACTTGATTTATTGTGCAGAAACCATTTTTCTTCTTTCCGTCATAGTGATCTGGACTTTTTTACCCCAAAATTTACAAGGTTCTTCCAAATGTTAGTGGCCATTATCAAATATTGCTAACTGAAGATGGTGGACAACACCAGTTACTGTGTAGAAATAAAAGACAGATGGATGGACAGAATGACAATGTCATAACACAGTATGCTCTGCCTTAGTGTCACATAGAAAATGCATGAGATTGAGTTTTTAGTATGACCTAAAGCGACAAACCTTGTTAATCCTACTCATATTTTTGTCTGTATGGATGTGAATGCATGCATATATTCTGCTTTCTTTGCACCCACCTGCTCATAGTGAGATGATCTGTCAAGAAAAGTTAATATACCACACTGATAACAGCATTATTAATAAGAATACCACACTGAAACAACATTAAAAATTAGAAAAACCAGGAGAACTAAAGCAGCAGAATAATAAAACTTGAACAAAACCTGTAATAAAAAAATACATTACCTATCCAGGCTCGTCCTGTTTTTAACCCCATCTTTGAAAAACAATTATAACATTTACTTAATGGATATACTAACATTATGTAATTTTTTAATTTTCATGAATGCTTTTACTTACTCAGGGGAAATCTAATCGAGTAAAAATACCAAAGAACAGGAGACAATGTGTCCCAATGTTCTCCAAAAGCTGGGGGATGCAACAAATTTTTAAATGGACACAAAATACTAAGCAGCACAGTGGAAAATAAAATCAAATAATCTCATCTGTTTTAGCACATATGCCAGCTGAACTTTTTCATCTGAACAGAAAAGTATTTTAAAACAGTTACATACAACCCTATTTAGACTACTGTAATACAGTTTGGGGTAATTCAAATGATAAAAACATAGCAAAGCTGGCACATCTTCAAAAAAGAGCATTTGGGCTAATATAAATCCAGAAAGAAAGCAAGGAAAATTTAGCTGTCAAGTTAAAAATATTACCTATTAAAGACCGAATCCAGTTGAGAAAAGCCAAATTAATGTACAGGATATCCAATAATAGTGCTCCTGAATATTTACAATCACTATTCCAGTATAGGCTATCCGACAATACTCCCCACCTGCGATCCATGTCTACCAAACAGTATAAAATTCCCAAACCAAATAAAGAATTTTTTTAAAAAGTTTCAAATACTCTGGAACTTTGCTCTGGAATCGTATTCCAGTTAAGATTAGAAATGCCCACTCCATTTCCTTCTTCCAAACCCAATATATCCAGTGACTTCAGAGATGCAGTTAAAATAAATAAATTTCCTTTGTATGAGGGCCTCAAGATAGATTAGTTCTTCAGCTAATTGTGTTACCATCTTTAAATAAAGTCATTATTATTTTTTATTATTATTATTATTATTATTATTATTATTATCTGCATTGTAGTATCATCTTTTCTGTGAACACTTATATTATTGAAATAAAAGTTTTATCAAGTGCTGAAGGAGCTACAAACTTTGGCATGCATGAAGATCTGGTTACATGAAAAGAGCTCCACCACTGAATTTTTTTATACTGGATCTTGCTCTGATTTAATACAGTGTTACACATATGATCCCACTGGCATAGGACAGTGTCTCCACCACCCTCCAAAACTGGGAGACACATTTTAAATGGACAAAGAAAACTTGTAGTACATAATGTAGTGCTAAAAATGAGATAATCATATTTGCTTTGACAATTTTACCACCTTAACTTTGTCATCTGAACAGTACTTTCACCTTTTCTTTGGACACTTACATTACTGCAATAAACTTTTCATCATGTGCACAACTATCTTAAGTAAACACTGACATGTTTAAATGTCTGGTTAACCTGAAATGAGCTGCATCATGGAATTTTCTATTCTGGATCTTGCTCTCACTTAACTTTAGATTTCATTATTTACTACCAGCATTTATTGTAATAAATACCTTTGTATTTTAGGTTCTTTTTTGTTCAAATAAATTAATTTTTACTTACAAATGATGTATTTGCACAAATTTTGTCTGTTTTGTCATTAATTTAACTCCAAAGAATTCAATCTTCCTTGCTGCAGGTGTGATTTTAATATAAAACAACATTACACTAGTGGCTGTCAAAGACTAAACATTGTAACTTGGCCAACTACCAATAACCTTTAATATTTTCATTGCTAGATATATTGTTTTAAAATAATGATATTCACTGCCATCTTACAGTTTTTATCACCATTTGTGACTATGGCCATTGCGAGGGCCAACACAGACATGGATAGGAATCCACTAAAGAAAAATTGTAGGCATAAAAAAAGCATGCCCAGGGGTGCAACCTGCAATCTCATGCTTAAGTTGTACAATATTTACCCATTATCAACCAGGGTTTTATATAACAAATCTCTGTTGTTTTTCCTATAACTTATTTTTCTTTTCAAGCTCATAATTTATTGATTAAAGGCTAAAGTACATATTTCTGCAAGTTTGTTCCCTCTCTTTGTTATCAACTGAACCTCAAAAATACATTTCACTATTGGCCATCAGTGATTTTGCATTTAAACTCAGAAGACAAGTGAACCAGCCTTGAAAATTTCAAATGCAAAATTTGTTGTATTGGGTTTGGAGGAGAGGCTGTAGCTGACATGAATTGTATCTAATTTTTATAATCATAATTCCAATAGATGATGATTACATTAATTACATGTAAACTGAAGTTGATTTTGTATCTGTCTCTCTAAAAACCCATAATGACGAAAAATGCATGTTGTTAGCAGGGAGAAGGGAACTGGGGTCAAGACCTGGGGAACATTTGACTAGAAATTGAGGGAAACCTGCATTTCAGAGCTCAAGATGCAAAACTGCAAAAGTATAGTATTAAAACAATTGTTACTGTCGACATGGTCTAAATTTAAAAACTTCAATTTTCATGGAACTCACCTGAAATCCACTGCTGAAATTTTAGTTTGTTCTTCTATGCTGAGTTCAAAATCAGAAGTAATAAGTAGCAAAGTTTCCAGTCAAGATTTCAACTTGAAAACTTTTAAAATTGGTGCAAAAGCTTAAAACTGAATCAGGTTTAACAACAGCAACAAATCTGAAGGACAGTTTTCTTCATTAACTTTACATAATTAAACTGTCAAAAATAACTACAGAAACTCATTTACATTTGCAAAACTTGGATAAATTAGGGTTTAGCAGTTCATAAAAGTAAGAAACAGTTTACATCCCCTCTGAAATTGGAATCATCCCTCAAACTCTAAAAGTGCTCTGATATAAGCAACTTTAAACATTTGAGACTTTAAAAAATCCAGACCAATTTGACTGTAATTGAACAGTCTGATAGGTAGAGATTTGTCAGGATTGAGTCTCCAGCTAATTTGTCATTTGCATTTCTGATCTTGAGTACAACCATCTGCTTTAAAAAATTCAGAATCAAAACACATAACACTTATTAAATATGAATTATCAAACCTTATTTAAGCAAATTTGTTTAATTCCAGTCTTGATTAAAAATGCCATTTTCATCTATAAGCATCTCATATCATCAATGTTTGGAAAATCACAAACTTAGCATGCCATATTGGACATACTTTTAAGTCAGCATGCCAGATTGGACACACTTATAAGTCAGCATGCCACATTGGAAACACTTATAAGTCAGCATGCCAGATTGGACACACTTACAAGTCAGCATGCCATAAAGGATATACTTACTTACTGGACATATTTTGAAGTCAGCATGCCATATTGGAAACACTTCAAAGTCACCATGCCATATTGGAAACAATTATAAGTCATCATGCCATATCGGAAACATTTATAAGTCATCATGCCATATTGGAAACACTTATAAGTCATCATGCCATATTGGACATACTTATAAGCCAGCATGCCATATTCGACACACTTAGAAGTCAGTTCCAGATGGTACACATAACAAGGTTGAGTCAATATGCCGATTCTGAAGCAGCACAATACTACCACCCCCAATTAAACAGGGGTAGGGAACAGATCAAAGTCTAGATATAGCGGCTGAACATGCTTAGGAAAGGACAGGGTGCTGTGCTTTTTCTGAACATTCTTGGGTGAAGCATTGCCTGTCAATATTTGAACCTGTATACAAACATTATGTTATTCTAACCTGTGTGCAAACACTACATTAAAGTTTAACAAAAAATAATGTTTCTATATTCAGATGTAGTTTACTCCCTATTCAGTTCTATCATGCAATGCACCTATAGACAACATAATGTCATGCAACAATTGCAACATGACTCCACATAGAGATTTCAAATCTTGGAATATAACTGAGGAATGACTGTAAATGTGCACAACAGTTTTAGAATTTGACACACCTCCTTGAGGGGCACTACTGTATATAATTCATTCTTAACTGTGTATTATACATTTCAGGAGCTTTTATTGTCTTGCAACTCCTCGCAGACACTCACTGATATTCCAACCACTACCATCATGAAACGGAAATACAAGTGATTGAAACCCAGTCACCTTTTGTTTCAAGAACTTCCTTGAACTTTCTCAGGTGATTCTGAGATCTAAGTTATTGTGTTTTTTCATTGGTCATTAGTCAGTTGCTTTTCTGATTCAAATGCTTTAGGGACACTTTCACAAATGAATTACAATTAAACATTACAAGTATTTCAGTGATCTAGCTATACACATATACAAAATTTATTCTGACCAGAATATTAGATTCGGACAGAATTGCTAATAATGGCAAAATCTGACTCGAACAGAATCAAAAGGGTTGGCATCTCTATGCTTGACATTTAACCTTGGAATATCATTGGGGGTGGTCTGTATATCTGTACAAATGTTTTAGAAATTAATGAATTCACCCAGGGATGGGGTTCACCTGGATCATAGCTCTTAAACTACTGAGATTCCATATATATATATATATATATATATATATATATATATATATATATATATATTATATCGACAGTCCTACCCACTTATGTCGACATCACTTATGTCGACAAGCCGCCTATTTCGACAAAAAAGCAAAGTCCCGGTCCCTTGGTCTACTATTACTACCATAATTGTCATACTTATGTCGACGTCGAGATAAAAAAATAAAGGTACATGTCGACAAAAGCCCTTGGTCCCAGCTTGAACAAAGCCTTTGTTTTCTAATCATTTATGTCGACAAGCTGCCAATTCCGACCCAAACTTTGTTCAACAATTAGTTGATCTTGCCGCCAGGCTTTAATTTTCTCGCCTAATCATTTATGTCGGCAAGCGGCCAGTTCCAACCTGTACTTTATTCAACAATTGGTTGATCTTGCCGCCAGGCTTTGAAGTCGCGGTCAGATAAAAAAAAACACAACAGGCTTTTGTTTGGTCCTATAAAGTTGGCCTCTCGCGGCGACTTAAATAAAAGCAATGAAATCTGATCTGATTCTTGCATTTTCCAAAGTGATCGGTGATTAAAACAAGTTTATTGCGCTGTGAAAGTTTCCTTTTTAACTTTATTTATTTTTACGATGGCTACCAACGGCAGTGTAAACGCAGATTAAATTTACAGTCTCTGGAAACTAAATATCTGGCTGTTAAGGAAGTTGAGGGTGGGGCATCTCGCAAAGATGTCTGAAAAATTTTAAATGTATACCACTTGAGCTGACATTGTTACAATATTGTATTGTAAGAATCATTTTCTTTAAATACCTCATTAGCATGTGTCAATGTATACAATATTATACCTTCATTAATCATATCAGCCTCATATCTCTTGTTCGCTTTTATGTGCTTTTCATGATGACTTCTGTAACTAAATACGTGCACTGTTTAAACCAACTTGTTGACAGGTTTTCATTTCCCTGTGAATAGCCCCATCCCCTTGGTAGCCTCAATAAGATGGGAACAGACTGACCAAAATCTAGGCCAATTTAAGTACATGTACTTGAAGCGTGTAAATAACAACTATGCAACCATGTGCTTATGCCGACATTGAATATCGTAGTGAATGTTTTTCATATCAGGATGTGACCGATGCAATATTTTATTGTGGATATTATTACACAACGGTAACCAAAATGTAATTTGTCAATAAACAAGTGTATTTCACACTGGTTTTGTCTTCATGTAATCAATATTTGTATTTGTTTTATCAAAGTGTAAATGCTACTCACTGACGACAGGTCACCCCTTACTGACGAATTTAACTTGCATCTTTTTTTCACACACACCCCCCAACACTATCTCGACATCCGCCTATGTCGACAATATTTCCTCGGGCCCGAGGATGTCGACATAAACGGGTAGGACTGTATATATATATATATATATATATATACACACACACACAAGATTAAGTAAAGTGTACATACATAAACACTTACTTACAGGTCATGAAAAGACAAATTTAGATATGCAGCTGACAGTGGCTCCTGGGTCTATCCTTACCCACAGAGGCAGAAATTGAGGGGGAAAGGTAAGATGGAGGAGTATGGGATTTATTTTACATGTTCAATTTTTTTCTAATGTTTGTTATTATTATCCATGTAAAATGAGAATCATACCATGATTTTCTTCTTCAAGGTAATATCTCTGTCATCTGTTTCAGTAGAGAACTGGATTATCAGAAATGCAATGTTTCGCACTAAAAAAAATTAATTATTTTAGTTTTGACATCAGACAAATAAGCATTTCAACATGATCAAAACTACACCAAACTACGTTCAAGTTCTTATTAATAATGATTCAAAAACTAATTTTACAGCAAACTTTTGTTCGACTCTATGGTCTTAAACTATTTAACAGAACAAACAAAAGAAACAAGTTTTGTAAAATTCAACAAATAATTTAATTCTTGAAGTAAAAATGAAACTTTAAGAGGAACATACAGTCCTGTGAATTAAATCCCAAATAATCCTAAAAGTTCTATGATAAGTCCAAAAGTATATAGTTTTCTAAATGATTTCCATGTCATGAATGATGTACCAATAGTCTTGACACTGCTGATATGCCAACAGTCTTGTTGTATCACAATTATATAATCCATAGTCTTTAAATAAATTCACAATAATTCCAAAACAGTGTTCGAGTCCAAACAGTCAATGAACACTTCATAATTCCAATAAATAATTAAATAAATGATTCCTCTCTTGTTAAATCTAAACACAACTGTAAATACTTCTGCAGACTGAAATTAAAATAGGAACAGGAATGAATAACTGTTTACTTCTTTTCCCTTATATACATTCCCACAACTCTGTGTTGTAATACATCCCAACTTGACCTATGTAACAATACAACCCAACAAGACCTATGCTGCAACACAACCTCCCTGACCAGTGTCACAATAACTACAATGGAAAATTACCCCAAACTGTAAATAGGTTCATTTTTTTTTAACCTTTTAAGGTCATAATCAAGGCTGGGTCTAGAACTCAAACCCAAGTACACAATCTATTTATAGCTGTCTAATAAGACAAAGAGCAGGTATGCAACAAAGACCTTTTCTCAATCTCAAACAAAGGTCAAGCACACAAATAAATTAAATATACAAAACACTTTTTCCTACAATTCCTTAATATCAGTGATGTAACTGTTAATAATAATAATAATAATAATAATAATAATGAGGACTTTGTATAGTGCCTAATCTTTAGAAGCTCTAAGCGCTTTACAACATTTGACAACACTTAAAAAACATATATAAAAATATGATTACAAAAATAAAAACAAACACCATGAAATTAGAAAACAGAAAACATGCTGTAAATATTTAAGGTAAGGATACATTATTAGGTCTTTAAGTCTGTTCTTGCAGTTGAAATAGGTGAGTTTTAAGAGCGCTCTTGAATGAGATCACTGTGTCTTTGTGTCTAAGTTCAGTGGGCAATTCGTTCCACGTTGCTGGGCCCTGGTATGCAAAAGAACCTTGTCCATATGATTTCATTTTCATAGTAGGAATAATGAGAATACGAGTGTCAGAAGAGGAGCATAAGTATCTTGCTGGTGTGTACACATGGGTGAGGTCAGATAGTTATTTTGGACTGGAGCCTGTCAGTGAAACATAGCACAGAGAGCAAATTTTGACAAAAATGACACTGGATCAAATAATAATTATGTGTTCTCTAAGGAAGTCAACATCTGAGAAACACATTTTAAATTGCAATGTTTGAAGATGAAGCAGATGAATGAGTCTGATACAGCAAGAGGATAAGTCCAGGATACTGAGCTTCAACAGATTCATTCACGATGTGAAACAAAGTTTTTCCCAGACTCTGAACCCTTCTTTTATACTTTCAAAATATGATACATATACTGTATGATTGGAAATTGAAACAAATATGAATTTATAAAAGTTTAATTTGATACATTTGAGATTATCCATGAATGGACATCAGTGAAAACACATAAATACAAGAGTATCATAAATGGTACATTTTACCCCCACCATGTGATCAATGGTATTATTATACTTTTAGTTTGTAAAACCTACTTTCGTTAGTCACATATTGAGGTATGTTTAACTCATTTGCTTTGCTACAATCACTGTGACTTTGACCATTGACCCTGACCACAAAATTAATCTAACTGTATTGCCACTGCTGTGTTGTAAAACATCAAACCAAAGAGTTGGGCAATGGCAGAGAGTGGAAAGCTTGAGTCAGTTGTGTGAAAACAAAGTAGGAAATAGACAGATGGTTTATAGTAGAGATTACATATATAGTCTAATTAATAAACTCAAATTTCAATCATTCAGTTTTCATTTGGACTTACACTTAGCATTGGACTTGGCAGCCAACACTCCTTTTGTCTTCAGAGAGACAGACAAGTTCCATAGACTAACACTAGCATTCTCCAGCTAATATAAAATAATCAGATTTTAAAACAAATATTAGATACCAAAATTTATGATCATTTATGCTCTATTACCATTATGCAGATTTAACAAAATCTAAGATATATGTGATAAAAAAATGTTATCATTCACTTAACAGTAACATGCGTACTTATTGTCTTTTGTGAATAATTTTAGGTATTTGCTTTTGTAAATGTGCAAGTTTACGTTTGAAAAAAGTACTGATAGCATCATACTTTGGGTAATGACTTTTCTATTTTAATATTATCCAAGTCTGTGCAATCAGAATCATGTGATTATTCTCTAGCAATTTTTCCCTTACAATAGTTGATATTATCAAACCTGATTTACTATGAATTCTTAAAAAATATTTATATTTTTGGCATGATCAGACAGTCTCTAGCTGGTTTAATGCTTGAGACTTTTGTAACATTAGACTGTTTTAAATATCAGAATTTAAGAAGCCAATAAAACACAACTTTTTAATTCAATACAAATGAATTTTCTGTGGTTGATCTGCAAAAAAATCAATTTAATTTGTGCACTGAAAATTTAAAATTTAATTATGAAATCAATGACTTAAAAACATTTGGTGGAACACATGCAAAAATGAAGGGAAAAATATCTTAAGTGTGTGCCAATAAATGTCTAAAGTAATTTAAGCATGAATGTTCCCTATAAACATAAAGAGCATACTGCTGTGAGTGATCCTGAGGAATTTCTATGTGGCTGTGGCAAAGTCTGCAGTGTCTGTGCGATACTGTCAGCCAGCTCCACCTGGTCATGCCATTCTGGGCTGGATGTCTTCTCATTTCTACAGATGTCCTGAAGTATAGCTACAACATAAAATTTCTTTCAAAGTTTTATCTGATCAAAGTTTATTCAATGCAATCATAGATCTTGATATTCAAAAGTTTTACAAAAAAAAAAAAGACGCTAAACCAGTGAGTGAGTAGTGCTTACCCACTGCTTTAAACACAATGATATGACAAAGCCCATTTGTATGTTACCTAAAATCTTTTAATGATGCAAATGCATACCACATTTTTTGGGGGGATACAAACTCTGCCACCACGATACATCAAGTCTGGGGAGCAAACTCTTCACTCATGATACAAATGCATGGCAAGTTTGGGACACAAACTCTTATCTCATGATACTAATGCCAAATAAGTCTGGGGCACAAACTCTTCACTCATGAAACAAATGCAAACCAAGTCTAGTGCACAAACTCTTTACTATGACTCAAATGCACACAAAAATTACAACACAAACTAGCTAATCACTCATGATACAAGTGCATACCAAGTTTAAAACACAAACTCTTCAGTCATAATACATATGCACAACAAGTTTGGGACTTGAACTTCTCACTCATGATACCAAATGCAGAGCAAGTTCGGGGTACAAACTCTTTACTCATGATATAAATGCATACGAAGTCTCATAAAAATATCTCAAATGGTTCATTGGATATAAGCTGGAGAAGAGTTTGTTGACATTAGACAAACACAATTTGTAACAAAAATAGGGATACTCTTAAAATGCTGAACAGACCGACTTCCAATTTTTATAGGACACAGTGCTATTCATAGTATAAATGCAATGACCAAGTTCCATGAAGAAATCTTGATGGGTTCTGGAGATATTAAGTAAACAAAGGTGTGACTGATGCACAGATAAGCTGGCTCATGAATATGTCCATATTTCATTTGCAGGGGGTGGGGGGTAAGGGGTTGGGTATAATAAAAAAAAATGGTCTTTACATTTTCTGTAATTCTCGAAAAAATCTTTTAGATAATTCGTCCATAGTATTATTAAAACAATTACCAATCAGGTCTTAACAAAATAAAAGATTAGGCCATCTGTTCCTGGATAAAGGCTTCTGGGTAGCAACATACAAATATTATGTACATACATATGTTTACCATAATGAACTTCATTAACAGTGATTAAATGATGCACTCTTACACATGAAAGTAAAAATTTTCAAAAGTAAATGAAAAAATAGTTGTTCAGACAAAATCATTTCCTTTTGCTAATTTTCAGGATGATATTAGCTTGCACAGGTATCAAAACAAGCCCTCTCTCTGCATTAAATGCTTCAGGATACTAGGACAATAAAGATTCACAATAGCAAAATATATCTTGGGGTGGGGGTGAGGGGTAAATTAATTATAATTATGCAATATCTTCCTGCTACTGTTGCATTGCTACCCTTTTCATGAATACTAATTCTTAGTCATAGCTAAATATTCTCTCCTCTATTTAGTAACTGGATGTCAAAAACCAAAAGTACATGAACCCAGTCTGATTCCTTAATCATACTCAACATATGGAATATCCTCCCTTTTGACTTGGAAAAATATCAGAGGATATCAGAGCCAGGTGGGAGGATGGAATCTTTGCAATAGTAACAGCTAATTACTACATAATGAAACTTAATTTAAGCACATACAAACACACAGTCAAGAACACATTTTAATAAAAAGTAGTACATTGCTACTACTACTGTATTGCTGAATTTTCCAGTTATGAGGGAGGCTGATGACATCACAATAAATTATAAGAATGTTTTCTACTATAAGCTGGCAGACTGCTTGGCCATATGTTGCTGTTATGACTGAATCCCAAGAGTAAATGTTTAAAACACCTTAAAAGACAAGCAAGATGAGGATCTGACCCAATGCTAAAATGCAAAGAAAACTTGATTGTATTAAAAAGGACTGCTCTATGTTTATCCTTAATGAAAGATACAGAACATTGTATTTCCTTGAAAAGAAAGAAAAGATGATCTGCAACTGCAGTTAAAGGGGGAGAGATAACATCAATGCACCAATTATATTAGATTTTCAACTTGGCATCATAAACCTCTGAAGCAGATTGCCTCCTGACCTGGGTGATGCAGTTTGCAACTTTGCTTAAAACCTGATCTTGACAGATCAATTGATACGAGCCATGCATGAAGATGGAGAAAATTGTTGTATAGTAGGATCCCTGTGCTGTAACTGAAGGTCCTTTCTCTCTGATAATCTCCTAGGCTTGTCTATCAACAAAATAAGCAAAAACAGGATTGGAACAAAATTAATTTTTTGAGCATCCAGACACACATGTATAACTTTGAGAGTGCAAGGAAAAAAAGGAAGATATTCCATATGCTGGATATGACTAAGGAATCAGACTGGGTTCATGTTCTTTAGTTCAAGCCTCTAATTACTAACTATTTAGCTTGGATTGGGGATACAGCATCTTGGTAAAGTGTAGCAAAATGAAAGTAGCAGATATTGTATTACTGCTATTAATAAATACTTTCTTTCATGAATATACAATAACATAAAAATCTTGTAACTGATCAAACTAAAATATCAACACAATGATTTCATTAATGTACCTGAAATTGCTAGTTAAAAATATACAGTAACTTTTACCTGTAAGTGTGGCAACGGCTTCAGAGAAATTATCAAGTTTCATCTTTGAAACAACTATTGTAACTTATCTGAAACGGGAAAGTACATTTCTTTATTGATTCTGTATTGTCATAAATGGATTTAAAAAACAAATGATATAAAATAATTGAGTACAGATCAATATGTGTGTGTGTGTCTTTGTTGTTTACCAGATGTAGAAAATATTTTAGTCTTTTTTGTTGATATAACAGGCAAAATAATGTTAATATTCTCTGGCAAACAATTATTTTTAGTCAAGATCTGACCTCATCATAACAACAAATAAGCTGTCAGGCTCCATTTATAAATAAGGGTCCCTTGAAGGGACTGATACTCTACTGGCCAAAAGATGTTTAAGGAATTCATGAGAAGTGTGTTTCTTCCCTCATTTCATATCTTTTTTAATTGCAGAATAATTAAATCCTAATAGATATTCTTGAGAAACTCAACATACCAAATTTGGAAACAATATTATTAGCTGATATATTTGAACTATGTTCAAATGTAAAGTAAAACGGTTTTTGTCAAGGCTTTTGATCTTCAACTTGATATCAATAAACTCAAATATTGTCAATAAATGCATGCTAAGTTTGGTGTGACCCACAATTAATATTTTTAAAAATACACAAAATTTAATAAACAATCATCATTCAATGTATTGAATAGATATATCAACAAACAAGGATTTGATCAAAATCCATTCATACTTGTATGTATTATCATGCTCACAAACTATCACAGATAAGAACCCTGACCTAAAACCTCTGATCTGAAATCAATGTCAAAGTTCTATGACCGAAATACTTAGTCTTTTAAATTCACTTGTATATGTAAAAACATCAATATGCTGAATACCTAAATACAAGATGTGACTTTTAACTTGACCCCAAGGTCAAGTATATTTGGATTTCAAACCTATATGCAATAGTACAGACATGTTGGTAGTAAGATCTGTGCCATTTTTCAGGACCAATTATATATTGCATGATGTATTGAAGTGAAAATCCGATGTCAATGCTATTCAAGAATCAGATTAAAGGTGTTGGGGATCAGATGAGCACCAATTTTATTCAGGACCAGCTACATCTTGTTATACTGTTTTTTGTGGTCAGTACAACCATAATTCTGGAGAAGTAGCCATAAGATTTTGAAGATGGTCAACAAGACATCTATTTTGGATGTTAGGTCAGCATCAGTTTTACATATGACTAAATATACATGATGCAAAGTGTTTCAGTGAAACTGCCAGTCATTCAGCTGAGACCCAATCTCAATATAACCATCCACTTTGGAATGTATTATTATGTATATTTAACTTATACAGCATGCATAACTTTTGTCCATGATTACAAGTTGTAAACAGATTATTACATAGCTAACTTTTGTCCATGATTATAAATAAATGTTTACATAACATTTGAGTTCAATGGCAGTCTTGTTCACAATTAGATCAGATTTTCCATTGGAGTGCTTCACATTCTATTATGTTATAGTTCAAGTGAAAATGTGTTTAAATAAGGATTTCATAAGCAAATAATTCATTTGTTTTAGATCAGTGTGTAGGAATCCATTTTGATCAGATATCAGAGGTTATGGCTGTGTTGTTGATATCAGATATGGTTCAAGAGGATTTATTTATTTAAAATATTCACTGGAATTACTAAAAGTGATCATTTGACTATTGGATTAGTACATTATATTGGATGTTTGTGAACTCATTCAAAAACATTTTGGATTGCATCATTGTGTTATATCAAAACATTCAAGACTATTAGTAAAAAAGCTAATACAAACTACTGGTATATCAACACATTCAAGGCTATTGGAATTCATTTGGAACATTCTATATTTTTTGGGACTTGTGATAGGACATTTAGGATTATTTGGAATTTAATTCACAATGTTGATTCTTTTCCATTTTCACTTTGTATCATTGGGAAACAAACTGCTTGTTGATTTTACTTAAATTGTTTGTTGGTTTTGCTTTCTCTCTGTTACATATATTAAGACCAAGAGTGATCAAAGTATCAAATACAAGATTTTTCATTATATCATTATTTTCATTACAGTCTATCTGTCACAAGAAATCAATTAGTCAAAACTGCTTATCAAGATGACCATCTGTTAAAGTAGAGTATCTATGTATAACAAGACTTGATGGCTATCATGACAGCCATGTTGGACATAAAATTAGCACAGTTTAGGACCATCTACAAATCGTTTAGCGAAATTCCAATACCCATATGACAGTCTGTTCAGAAGGAGTAGCTATAACAAGATTTTTAAAGATGGACTCCATGGCAGCCCAGTTGAATATTATAAAAAATCATTTTCATTAGGACCATTTAGGTGTCATCAGAAGAGCAGTAATGATACTAAGAATTTCAAGATGCACAGGATAAAACTGTGTGCCAAGTTTCATGACTTTCCTTCAAATAGTTTAGGAGCAGTAGCAATAAACAGATGTATGGACAACATGCAGAATCACTGTATAAGCTCTTCAAGCAGATGTGGAGGCTATGAATCTATGATGTAAACCAATACAATTATACCCATGCCATTTAATGCCTCAGTCTTGTAGAACAGTTACACAAACATGCATGCTAGGTGGTAGGTTGGGTACTCCCATACTTAGGTGCTATGCTGGCTTGCACCAGTAGGGATTTAACATTTTCAGTTTTGGGGGCAGTTTAATTACACCTTATACTTTTGGGGTCTGAAAACAAAGTTGGTATTTTTTTGGGAAAGCTTTGTGTGTTCAATATTTTCGGGTTACTCAACTGCGGATAAGCTCTGAAGGTTCAATATTTAAAAATACGCTACATAGGCTGTTAATTGGTGGGACAACTCTGGTATTTTTGTGGAAGAGCTCAATATTTTTGTAAGGAAGTTACACTTATTTTATTTAACAGCAGTTTAAATATACTGCAATAAAATTATTATACAAAGGAAATCTTTTGTGTCACCTACTAAGAAAGCCACATTTGTCAAGCTTTTATGCAGCCTGTTATAATGGTTATAATAAACGTATTGACAAAACCAAATGCAACTTTAATTACTTCCATGTTATAACACTATCATGACCAAAGAAGTTGCTTAACACAAGGTCAGGACACTACCTTTGCAAATGCTTTTATATTCTTATCAAACAGTCATTCATGTATTTTCTTAAGTGTTTGGTTTGGTGTGTGTGTTTTACAGCACAGAAACAGATTATTTAGTGCCAATGCAGTTGGACTAAACTGCATTGCCACAGAAGCTGTCTTTTATTCGTGAGTCTGTCATGCTAACCACTAAGCCACCGTGCTATCATGATTTCTGCCACGAGTTAGCTTTCTGAACACGTCGCGTTAGGCCTTAAGGTCAAGTGCAAATTAGGATGCAAGAATACCTACCGCAGCAGACGCAGACAAAATTTACTGATTTTGGAGTTGTAGCCCCTTATTGATACTGTTTCATATTTTTCATGTAGCATTTTATATTACATAGATGTACACCAGTCAGCGATGTTACGGATATTCTCAATTATTATCGTAAATTATTGACCGGAGAACATTTGGCGCAAAAAGTGAATGTTCATCGTCTGCATTAATAGTTTTCCAAAGTTGATGAAATTTCCATTATAAGATTTCGTTTAGGTGAGGAGCTACTTATGTAGATGTGGTAAGGTGATTTAAATCAGAATCTGAAGTTTCAGTAAATAATATGTGATTACAGCTGAAACTATACTGTGGTTATCCAAGACACTCGGCCACCAGCATTGATAATCAAGCTTTGGAGCTTGGCAGCGGTGTGGGTAGGCGATAGTCAGATATGAAGTATTTTAGAAAGAAATTTATTTAATCCTGAAGGTGCATCTCTCTCTCTCTCTCTCTCTCTCTCTCTCTCTCTCTCTCTCTCTCTCTCTCTCTCCATAGGATATAGATCTTCAAACATTTGCCATAAGACTCGTTTTCAAGGATTTAAGTTTGATGGACTTAAAGATCTTAATACAGGTACCATTAAAGACAATGGGTGTAAGACACTTTCTAATACACGACCCCTTCAGCACATGTATGGAAGGGGTCATATATGAGAAGGTTATTAAACCCACTGCCTTCACTCAAGCTCTTAATATTTTCATGATATTGATCCATTTCAGTCTCAGTTTACATCTGGTACCTGTGGGCTTTAACATAACTGTTATGACACTGTGTCTTAAACTAAGTAACAGACAAAAGCAAAACCAACAAGTTTATTATAATTAATAACAAAATTATTTCTCTAAGTTACAAAGTGAAAATTTAAGAGGAACTTACAGTATTATGAATTAATTTCCAAATAATCCTAAATATTCTCTCACAGGACCAAAAGTATTATTTATATTTAATTTGTATTGTCTGTTGGCTTTTGCATTGATTATATATATATATATATATATATATATATATATATATATATATATATATATATATATATATATATATCTGCATTTCATAATTGACATTACTCCAAAGTCAAGTTAATGGTCTACCTGACTAGTGACATTTATTTTGTAAACAACATAACACATAGCTAATATTTATTTATGATTACAGATTAAGTATTCAGATCATAATTATTGGAGGTAAACATGTTTATTTGAATCTGAGGTTCAGACATTAGTTTTTTCACTTGGAAATTACTTAACTTGTTGACAACTTTGAATGTATTATAAAGGAGACTAACCCACATCCTGGTTCTCTTATAGTGTTTAAGTTTTTATATCAGTGTTGTTTACTTGAAAGATTACTCATTCCAACCATACCATCTGAAGTGAAATTAGTCTATTGTTTTGTTCAGTTTTTAATTTTGGTGGGTTTGTTTATTCAGAATATTATTCACTGGAATTACAAAGTGCTCAGTAATATTTCAGACTAAACTGTTAATATGAAATTTTGGTAAAATTTAGTCAAGGACATTTTGAATTATGTTATTGTGATGCATCAAAAGACTGTTAACATATCACCACATTCTAGGTCATTTGGCACATTAGCAAATTTGAGACCACAGGCACATCAGCACATTTGATGTTGGAATTTATTTGGAACACCACTGAAATTCAATTGGAACTCTATTTATTTGGACTTTTGATAGAACTTTTAGGACTATTTGGGATTTAATTTGCAATACTGTGAGTTCTTTTTAAATGTTCACGTTGTATTCTAAGGAAGTAAATTATTTGTTGAATTTTACAAAACTTGTTGGTTTTCACACATTTTAGTTACTTAGTTTAAGACCGTAGAGTTGTAACAATAGAATGTTCTGAATGAATTCAGATAATCTTGAACATGTTAATGTACCAATAGTTTTTTAAGAGCTGATGTACCAACAGTTTTGATGTATAACAATGATAAATCCAGAATGTCTTTGACTGAATTCACAAAAATCCCAGTGAATGATTTTTAAATAAATTATTCCTCTTAAATTATATCTGAACACAACTAAAACTCTGATTATAGATTCCCAAAGACTGATAAGAAAAACAGGAATGAATAATTTTGGTTGCCACAACCTTTTATAAATACCTAAGACAATAATATCACCAGGATGTGGGTCATAAGTTCTCTTCCAGTATATTTCAAGTTTGTAAATAAGGCTTGAACTTGAACTCATACTTTGGTAAACAACTTGTTTTTAACTTAAAAATTTAACAAAAATCAGGCACACACAAAAATTCTATCCTCAAACATGGACAAAAAAAGCTGAATCATAAAGTGCATATAAGAGGAAAAATAACTAAAGGAGTCAGTGGTAAACATTGATACATAACATTTTTATGCTTCTTAATAAAGATAAATTATCAGATAAAACACAGGTAGTCAATGCGTGTGGCCAAAGTTGAATAAGTGCAAATTCCTGAACAGAAAATTGCCATAGTGCATCCCTCAAATAGTAAACCAAATAACGGAACATATCTTGCGTCTATTAAGTTATAAAGAGACAAATTTGGCAGCTACATGGAATAGTGTTGCATCTTGAACATGTCATTGTGGTGGTGGTGGTGGGTGTCTTGCAACTTTTGGACCATTGTTTCCCAAATCTTTACGCATGTGCATCCCATGGGCATGCTTTTTGAATCATTACTTCTAATGCAAGCAATTATTTGTTGTTTGATACAGTATATGGCCCTATCACCAACAGAATTTTGGAGGACAGGGGATCACATTGTACTGAGCTCATTGGATTCATGGTGCAGCAATGGGAGAATTATAGGGCAAATCTTTTTTTACAAATCCAGAGCATTATTCTAATATTCAAACAGGCAAAAATTATCAGAATAAAACAGTCTTATAGTATTTGTTCATGAACTTTATACATGTACTGATATGAAAATAAGAAACTATTTCTGTGATAATGAACCTGCAATTTCATGGGTAGTATTATTTATATTTTGTGATGATAATAATAATAATAATAATAATACAGTTGTATTATTATTACTATTATTATTGTTATTATGATTATTATTATTGATATCCATGATACTTTTAAGGCGAAATTACATTAATTTTATGACTTGACTTGCCAACTCATCAATTGTGAGAATAATGTTCAACCCCTGTGAACACGTGCATTGTTCCATCTCAACTTGTTTTTAAGGAAAAAGAATTGCCACTTTGTAAGTTACTTTGCTACAAGATTAGCAATTGGGAACAAATATTTATTTACCTTTTACATCATTCATTATTAGACACTGGCATCTATATCAGTATGGCTTATAAAGGGGCCCTGAGTGGCCGAGTGGTCTGAAGTGCTCACTGTTATGGATCACTGCTATCTCACCTCTGTCTGTCTGGGTTTGAGTCTCGGGTTTGGCCAATGTGGGTATGTGAGAAAGCTTGCCAGTAGCTTCTCGTGGGTCAGTGGTTCTTTCCAGGGTTTTCCCGGGTTCTTTGTACACCATTTACACTGGCTGCCATGTATAACCTATATTGTGCTGAAAAATGACATTAAACCCTACAACAACAACAACAATGGCTTATAAAGAAAAACTTGGGGTATAGGGTATTTGTTTCATTTTTTACATTAAATAGATTTTAAAATAATTTTTGGAAAAGACTGATTCTCAGATTATTATACAGTATACCAAACAAGTTGGTTACTTCATGTGTTTAAGAATATGTTCTTTCCAAGAAAATTCAAAGGCTGTAAGATTTGCAATTTCTTTTGCAGATACATTGGATGGCATAATAATGTCTAACAACATCAAAGGGTAAGGTTTATCTAATTCGTTAATAATACATGTAAGCTGTGGAAAGGCATAATAGAAATCCTTTAAAATATTTCACAAATTTCACTGGTGCTCCATTATTTATTCAGTATTTCTATACCCATATATTATGAAGTCTAAAGTAATAGGTACAGCATACTTTGTCATATATATATATATATATATATATATATATATATATATATATATATATATATATATATCGCATGTATTGAAAATAAGATGGCTTTAAAAGTGTTGATATAAAGCAATTTGATATACCAACAGCATTGGTATATCAAATTGTGATCCACCCATGGCATAATAATATGCATATATAAATGTTGTTGTAACTGTATGCTATAGATCAGTAATGAATTGCCACTGATTAATCATTAGTGACGTATGAAAATAATGGTAAAAATATTAATCATCCCTGTTTTCTAAATGAATTTAATATTGTACACAATTGCATCACAATCCTTCCTGCTTTCTCTTTTTTCTGCCCCTCCCCACATGCAAAAGGGACAAAATACTCAGAAATCTAGAGTATGAGAGAAAAAGAATTTGGGCTGGATGAAAACCTTGAAATAGAACTAACACCAAGTAACCTACAAGAATAGTTCATCATAACAGTATGTGTATACTTTCCATGGGATTTATCTACATTGTTCATATAATAAATGATACAAAGTTGCAATAACCTGTTGACACTATGGTAAATTTCTTGGTTATGAGGCATGCATACTGTAGTGTATTTAATGCTCTAACAAGCAACTTATCCAATTACAAAGGGGATTGTGAATAGCCACAAAAGGCATAGAACTACATTTTATAGCAGACACACAGAGTAGGGATGTGAAGAGTTTATTCACTCAGTCAATACCCAGTTACCTGTAGTCAGTCTTAAATCCATTAAATGGGCAAATATGTGTATTTGAATGTGATACATATATATATATATATATATATATATATATATATATATATATACATCTGTAAGGAATCCAGAAATTCTAATGGCTCATGCTGGACAATTTTTCATGACATTTAGAGTGGCAGTCATATATTTCTGAAATTTAATTTTAAAACATTAAAAGGATATATAGGAAGTTGTAATAGAAAATATTGATATGCTTGATTATTAAAATTCCAGACAATGTGTTTTTTAAGTTCCTGGTTTCCTGCTGATTTAGTATGAGCATTATCCTTCCATGTCCAGATTAGATTTAAGGTTGGAGAGTGAGTTGCCAAAGTATGCAGGGTGGGGGAACCTCCCCCAGTAGGGACAGTGGGGATACAGTTTGTTTTTTCAAAGTAGCCGGGTGTAAAGTAAAAGTAGCTAGGTTAGTCACACAGATCCCGGCTGATAAGGAAAGACTGCATGATTCACTGGTTTCCTCCTTTCAAACTAATTATTCATAACAATAATTTTTACTTTAAAAAACAAAATATACTATGTAATTTCACCAAACAATGATATTTTATTCCACTCTTGTTTTTAAAAATTTACTTTTAATTTAGGGATCCTGGGTGGCTGAGTGGTCTGGGGCACTCACCTTTATAGATTATTCACATCTAACCGCTTTCCGCATGGGTTCGAGTCTTGTCTCAACCAGTGTGGGTTGTGAGTTTCTCCACAAAATATACTGGCCATACTGTTTAGCCTCATATGCTGAAAAATAGTATTAAACCCCACAGAATCAAAAACAAGCCAAATTTTCAGTTGACAGCAAGTAGACTTGATACCTCAGCAATATATAACACCCAGTTGACAGACAATCTGGTAAAACTGGATGGTTAAGTTTCATTTGATCAGGTTCCCAAACAAGTTTGGAGGATGACAATAAACATTAGTTCTTTTCTTCTTAATTTGGTCACAGGCTTCACATATTTTGTTTGAAAGGTATGATCTGTTAACGCACTATGAGACAATATAGTTAACTCATTGACCCTTGAAGATTCTTTTATTTTTTGCCTGAAATGGGGGTAGGAAACACTTTTGGGGTTACTTGTGAATGGATCCAAACGTATCAATATCCAGGAGATTTTCATTTAGCTGGATGCATATTTGTATAAAAGATGTTTTCAAGTGGCTATCTCACCCATCTATTTCACACTATTTAATGAACAACTTTTGATATTGATTCTGATAATTGGACATTTCAGTCAGTCCAATACATTTGCAAGAACAATAAAAGCATGATTAGTGAGAAAGGACTTCACAAAAATCATGAATTTTAACGACTAAGTTTTCTTTTTCCTTCAGAAAATGTGTAGAAAGTAAGATGGGCAATGTTGGGTCATTCTTCTTAGAGACACATGTCCCTACAGGTGCTGGAAATGCTTATGATATGATGGCATCCCTGAAAGCCAAGACAGGCCCCCTTAGTCATACAGGAGTCAGATCAATGAGAGAACCGTCCATTGGTGATGATGATGAAGTACCATCTCCAAAGATTCCTAGATTGTCACAGGTTCAGTTTTTTTTATGCATCTGCAAATCAGGGTCTGTCTTATTTATTCTGCTGATTACTCCTAAAAAAACTGCATAGACCCATATCAGCTAGAGCATTATGATTATGTGAATGCAGATTTGGGTCCATGCAGTTTGCATTTGGACTTAACGTACAAGTATATACTATATTACTAAAGTTGCTGAAGTGGTTGTTTAGTTTGTTTGTTGATTGATTGGTTTATGGCAATCTGACAAGATGAGAAGAAATATGAACAGTTGTATGATAATCAGAATCAATAAAATGGATATGCCTAAATTAAACAAGACGATCAGGATTTTAAGATTGGCATCATGATATTTGTATTTTTACATTGTATGTGGGATAAATGTAATTTGTCATCTAATGGTATCACGTAAAATATCTTTCATAGACATATATATATATATATATATACACACACACACAACTGTCTATACTCTTTACAAGATTCCTAATTTTTTGAGAGCAAGAAACCATTTTTAAATTCATGTGAATCAACCATGAGGAACTAGAAGTTATGATGTTACCACTAGCATTTCCTTTTCTGGAAGAATGTACATTACCTTAAACCACCTGTTGCCAACCCCCAGGTCTTGACCAAAATCAGGGTTGCAAGACTGTTTGAAGGTCAACAGGTTTTTTGGGGGGAGGGTGACAAATCTTACCAAAATGTGGAATGGGGTCACAAAACTCAGACATTTTTAGGGTCACAGCCATAAAAGGTTGAGAACCGCTACCTTAAACCCAACACAGTGTACCACTATAATCTGAAATATGTTTTTTATCACCATTTTTTAAAGCAAGAAACTATGTTTACACTTAATGTGACAATAAAGAGGCTACAATAAAACGTTTGATCTTACTAAAAAAATTTTATGCTGATAAGTTATAGGGTAAAATGTTTTTCAATCCATACAAGTAGGTACACCTTTTTGAAAGGAAATAAAGTCCCAGGTACATGTAGACATTAGTCAAACAGGTGATTGCAGTAGTATAAACAGTACCATATTTTCGCTACAAGCTTGCATACCAGAATCATATGTGAAACAAATATTTGTTCAAATGTAAATGAATGCCATAATATTTGTAAATTTGTGTGGTGCCTATAACCCTTTCCACTGCCTTGTCTACGTCCAAAATACAGATACACATCATACACTGGAGCCTTTTATTGAAGTCAAATATTATATGCATGTGTTTTCTCAGTACTGTACAGAAAGACAAGACAGTTCCAGTAAACGCCTTGGGGTCTCTTACTCTGATATAACCACCTATGCAGATCCATTCCCAGAGAATGAACAGGATGTGGGATACTCCAGTCACAGCACATGCAGCAGTTGTCAGGGACCAGAAGGGGCAGCTACAGACCAGGGGTCACCTTTGCTTCCACAAGAGATCCAATGGGACTTGGAAAATTACCAGAAAGACATGCATCCTCAGAATGGATCCAGTGAAGTTGATGACTTGATTTATCATTTTGGTAAACCTCTCTTTCTCTCTCTCTCTCTCTCTCTCTCTCTCTCTCTCTCTCTCTCTCTCTCTCTCTCTCTCTCTCTCTCTTAGCATGTAAGGTGGCATATTACTGTTAATCTTTTAGGAAAAAGAAAACTTTTTTCCCCTCAGACATAACATTCTGATAATGTCATTTTTTAACTTTTTTCCCCTTCATTGTTCAATCGTCCATCCTTTTCTACTTTCAGAGAGATTTTTCCATGAGAGATTTGAAGATGAATTGCGGAATTTCAGGGAATCAGTTCATGCAATGATATCTGATCAGCAAGCCCATGTCCGTCAGATTGTCCACTCTGCTGTCTGTGAGGCTCAGGTGATGTGATTAATATTAAAAGTATATCATTCAGAAATGTACTATCCATACTCAACTTTAACTGAGTTCAACTGAAAACAACATTGAGCCAGATTTTCTGTTACATGATGTGCCAGCATATTAGGATTCAAGTCATTTTACTGATTAGTCTAAATAAACTGCATAGGCCCAGACATTCTGGTTCATCATACAAGGGCAGATCTGGGTCAGTGCCATTTGCAATTGGACTTTACTTATAACCAAGTAAATATGGCAGTGGCAATTAATGCACCTGTTCCCTCCTGTATGTCATAATGTATAAACTTGAAACACCTTGAAAGCGCTTAAATTTTAAGATGGCAAAATCTTTGCTAATAAGTACTTGAAAGACTTTAATTCTCTGAGAAAGTAGAAAAAAAGTCGCATAAATTCTGATGCATTTTTAGTCATGTTAATCATTCTGTCTTGCATAGATCAGAACAGCAACTCAGATTCTTAGCTAAACATGTGTCTGTTAAACTGCAGTCAACAAAAGTAGGTACATGATTGATGCATAATTTGTTGTTTTAGACAGAAAATTAAAAAGAAAATGTATGTTCCTGCATACTTATCATGAATTTGGTCCTTGAAAAAAATTGATTTTCTCAAGGTCTTTGAAAAGTCTTTGAAATTTATACTTAAAAAGCTGTATGAATGCTTGGATACAAATCATTTCAATTGTAACTAGTTTACAGAAAGTTATTACTTTGCATCAACAGCACTCACATGTGCTTCTTATACAATAGACCACATTCATAACAGGTGCGTGGGGTGTTATCTCCCTTATTACATACTATGTTGAAACATAATAGGTAATTTTCCATGAAAATTTGACATTATAGTTTAATTATTAGTAACTTAGCAAAAGAATGTACTATTATTCTGTGCTTTTTCAGGCTTACGGTCTGTTCCACTTATAAATCTCTAGCCATTAACAAATTATCTCTCTGAAAAATGAAGATTTTCAGAGTTTAATACACCACTCCCTCGATAACTCGCGCACAACAGGGTCCACAAACATAGACCGCACTATAAGTGACGGCGCGAGTTACCGAGGGACCTCCAAAAATTGAAAAAAAATTGCTTGGACATCGAGAAAGCATTGGGGGGGTGTCAGGGTTAGGGAACTTCGCTGTTTAATGACTGAATCCTCATTTTACATTCACGCCGATAATAACTTTTTTAATATCGCACTTTTTCTAATGAAGTTGTTCATTATTCTGTTTAAATAACATTTATTTTCAAAATGTCCAACATGTGAAAGATCGTTCCAACTGGTTTCAACAACCATTATGTTTGCACGAAAACGTGTGTATTACGTCACTGCTTTTTGTTTTTTTGATGAGTCTGGTTCCCGGAGTGGTATGGCATTGTATCCTGCCAAATTGGAGTGAAAAGAGTAGGGAACTAGACTAACTGTTGATACACCACCAAACAAGATTGCTTTTGTTCAAAAAGCAAGCGAAATTTTCGTGAGACAATCGTCTACGTCGAATCTCAATTTTTGTGCTGTTCAATTAGTACAGTATTGATATCGTGATTTCATTGGAAGTAATAATGAAACTTTTTATCATTCTTGAGAATATCTCAAAGTGCCAGTTCAAGAATTCTCTGAAACTAGCTTGCCCACAAGGATCCATATCTGTGAAACCAAGCTCTTTATTTTACGAAGTATAGTATTCTTTTCGCTTGGTTGACATGCTATCTTTGATCACAGATACCAATAAGTCGGTTAATTTAAGGTAGTTTATGTTACATACACAATAACATTTATAACAGTGTTCAATTGATCAACTGAAGTGAGTTCACCCGACGTAAGACCGGGGCAGCTAGATTTTAAGTTTGTAGGATTTTCATGCCTTTTAACTTTTCTTTTATTTCACCTCCATTATTTGATTCAAAAGAGATAATTAACGTGATAATACAAAGGAGACCAGCTTTTAATTGACCTATTGCCACTTGTCAATCATGCTGATCAAATGACCAATCAGAGAGCGTAAATTAGACACACCTCAAGGCATTGCTTACGTCCACCATTTTCCTCCGACAAGCTGCTTGTGAATTGATTATGATAAGTAATTATGATTTTTGCAATGATTTGTTGAGTTCTCAATCAATAAGGGTGAAACGAAGGCAGTGGTAGCCTTGTAATTCCGACTGACGATATCCAAATTGTCTAAATGGAGGAATTAGATTTATTCCTTTTGCCGAAACATAGACAAAACTTCGATGGATAAAGACTTTTTTTGTGGTCCCGTGTATGATCAGCTGAATATAGAAACAATTGATGGCAATTACAACATGTTTGTTTGCATAAAATTATGTAGAAAAGCATGTCCCATTGATGGCTTGAAGGGGAAAAAAAAGAATTAAAAAATTTAATAATATATGTAAAAATAAACATGTCTAGAATATGGGTGGAGAACCCTCCAACTTTTGGGCTTTGATGTATAGTATTTTGTCTTGTATAGGAATCACTGAACCCCAAACTGCGTTTATTTTAAAGTTTGAAAATGTACACTTTAATGTTGGCTTGTCCTAAAAACAATGATTTTTCATCTTGATCTTTCAGACTCTTGAGTGACTCTTTACTTTCTCATTGGACTGAAGGAGGGGTGGGGATACAAAAATGTAATAATAAAGAAATACAAAAACAATGGTTTTAGATAATTATCTACCGATATATTAAGCATGCATTTACATGCTTACATCAGCAGACTTCATTGGTCAAAATTCCATCTGACGAACATAGTAGAACTTTAAAATTATTATGTACAACATTGTACTTCTAAGCAGTAAATATTTACGATTTTGTTATTAATTTTAATTCATTTACTTCCAAGGCAGCATGAACATAAGCCAGATAAAATTAATAAGGATAAGGTTATATACTAAATACATTAGCATCTTTTGGAGCGAATTTCCTTGTACATGAAAAAGTTCTCGAGCAGCTTTAAAATTTAATCTTATTATTTACAAAAAAAACCCCCTAAGATTATTACTATACAAACTTGAACTACAAATATAAATATTGTCTACTGCAGTATAATTTATGCAGCTTTGAAATTTTATATTTTTAAGAATAATATAAATAATTTTCAATAAACATATCACTTAAGCTGAAACATATTTCTTTGCCAAATATTACATGTTTGTCGGAGGTTAGCATGGCATCATGTCACATGATTTGGTAGGCGGCGCAATCTATCATCTCGCGTAAGGTCAATTCAGTGCAATAATGCAACAGATACTTCTGCAAGTCAGTTATCAAAACACGGTTGGCACCTAAATAGGTTCTCAGAGAAATGCTCGTGGACATAGCTGTTACAGTAGATTGACACATTTTACATTTAGTTACAAAAGGACACATTGCATTTATGATGATTACACTTAAAAGAAACTAGAAGATAGAACTAGAACACAAATTTCAATTGATAAAACAATTATTTAATTGGTATTTATTTATTAAAGTACTGCCTCCACTCGGCGTAAGTGACATTTTCATTGATCGAAATTTCCTTACATATTGTTAATTGCAGTGTGCTAGGAATGTCACTTGGAAAGAAAATGTAAAAAAAATTGTACGACTTATTTTTAAATTTGGTATTTCATAATGTTGATTAAAATTTCCAGGTCCTACCTACCATTTTCGACGATAAAATGAGTGATATATCAAAGTTTTTGTAGCTAATTTTGATTGCGATTTCCATAAAGTTCATAAAATAGGGATCTATTTTTGGGGTAATTTCTGGTTTTAAAAAATGGGATCCACGCCTGACCCCGCGTTATAAGTGGGTTCGCAAGTTATCAGGGCATGAGTTATCGAGGGAGTGGTGTATTGTCTGAAGTTCTTCACAGAATATATTGTTTTCGGCTTTATGACAAAGACCTCAGTAGTATGCTTTCTGATGACCCCTCCAAAACAACACTGTTCTCATACCATTATGAGAAAGGGCTTCTTTCTTTATGTGAAACTGATGGGCAGTTATCTGTAGCAACAAAAAGGACAGTTTTGAGGAGCTTGTGTGTCCTGCACATTAGAGGGAATTCATCAGTAATGACTTTATTTTGTTACAACTCTTTAGTCCTAGTCTAAGTAACAGAAGAAGCAAAACCAACAAGTTTTGTAAAATTCAACAAAAAATTTATTTCCCTAGAATAAAAGTGAAAATTTAAAAGGAACTTATAGTATTGTGAATTAAATCATAAATAGTCCTAAAGTTCTATCACAAATCTAAAAGTATAGCTGTGCCAACAGTCTTGATGTATCACAATAATATAATCCAGAATGTCCTTGAACGAATTCACAATAATCCCAAAATAGTGATTTAGTCCAAAATGTCAATGAACACTTTGTAATTACATAATTTTTAAATAAATAATTCCTCTCAGATTGTATCTGAACACAACAGTGATTTTAGAACTGAACTTATAGTAGGATGAAATAATTCTGTTTACTTGTATAAGACAATAAGATGACCAGGATGTGGGTTATTTTCCCATGAAATTTGTAAACAAGTTCTCTACTAGAACGTTGTAAGGTTAGACCTTAAACTCATATATCAGTAAACAACTTATTTATAACTTACAAACTTAACAAAATGCAGGTACTCCTTGTAGAACCTTCTAAGGTCAAATGGCCATGTCAGCATGTTTATATTATCTTAAAGTGCAATCTACAATCATAGAAAAAGTTAGCTACATATATGTAATATGTTGTTTACAAATGACCCTTACAATCTTCAATTATGGAGAAAAGTTAAACACACAATATAGATATAGATATAAATAAATTTATGAACAAAACTATCTTCACTGACTGACCCTTAGTCTTCACTCATGTGAGTTATCTAATTCTGTCTTTACCCTCACATGGGTTATCTGATTCTGTCGTCACTCTCATATGGACTTTATAAATTGTTAAAATTGCTATGTATAAATGGTACCACAATGATGCATCTATTATTACATCAGCTTAAAAACTTAAAGCCTTGCTTCAATATATTATGGGTGATAATTACAGCATTTGGACCACCAGCAAATGGGTTCAATGAAATTATACATACCATATTTACCGCATATGTTGGGACACGAAAAAATAATTATTCTTTTTGTGTCCCAGAACCTATGGTGAATACTTTTTTACCTACATGATGTGTCCCAAGACTTAGGAAATTAAATAAATTGTGTTCAATTTGCACCCCCCAGCCCCCCTGCAACCAGCCACACCGCATGTTACAATAAAATAGATAAATAAACTGTTTATTTGATAATAAAATGAAAGAAACTGACCTTGTACTGTTATCATTTATTTACATTTTTGGTCGGCATTAGCATTTTATTAAAAGAAAAATATATCCACGAACTCCGTATAAGTAGGGCATGCATCCATAGTGTTATTGCTTTCGTTGGACAACACAACACATTGGTCATTAACATGAATATTGAGATACAAATCATGTTTGGTTATCCTCAAAGGTTTGCATGTTATGAGAATGAAAACTGGATCCAGCAAAATCACATACGAATGAGAGAGAGAGTGAGAATTATCAACCCCATCGCTCGAAAGTAAGGTACAAAATAACCAAGAGTGTATTATATCCAGGGTAACAGTATGACAATATCTCACAAACAAAAATCATTATTAGAAATACATTCACTGTGAGTACAAATGACAATCTTTTTGATTCCATGCCGGTTACAAAAAGTATTATTAAAGCAGGTTAACTATTTACACTGAAGAACTCGAAACCCGTTTGTGTCAATTATGACTACAGATGGCAAACAAATGAAAGCCCAGATGTTGAATAAACACACCTTGTAACAGCTATAAACTCAGTGTTAGAACTTACCGGTAGGATATAAAATACAAAGGTTAATTTATTACAAAGCAAGCTGACCCCAGATGCAGACTTTGGATTCCTTTTAGCATGGAGATTTCTTTTTTTTTTTTTAAACTATACATATGTATACAAAGTCGGCCAACATGGGGGAGCCAACTTTGATTTCTTTCTACCGGTTTTCACTGGGATTTTGAAAATAAATAGAAACAATGGAACACTTCGAAAGGATAACATCTCGCACATTTACACAAAAAGTGATTCCTTGCAGTCATTGTTCTTGCGTAAATAGCATATATAAAGAGGAATAAAAATGAAACAAAATAAACCACATTATAGATCTCCACTATTATGGATACATTTGTAGTGTAATACTCAAATTGTGAAGAGGCCTTGCCTCATACATGGAAAGAAAATGCGTTGCCTAAAGCTTCGCCTAAGAGGCCCGTAGGTTGACCAAAAAAGCGTGCTAGAGAGGAGGAGTGTGATGTAAAAGAAAATGAAACAGCTGCAGACTAACACAAAATTGGAGACCCAGGTCAGGAAAGAGATGATGCCTACGAAAATGATGGGAGGATACTACTACGTTTTACATTAAAACAAAAGGAGGAAGTTGTAAATTTCTCAAAATTGCATGGAATTTGAATAACAGCAAGACATTTCAAAATCCCCAAATTACCCATTGCATATTGATCAAAAATAGATTTTTCTCAGCAGCTGAATGAATGGGGACATTTAGCAAAGAGTGGGAGACCAGTCTCATATGGCAATTAGTTGGATGGAGAAATTGCAAAGTGGGTTCTTGTCCAGTGCAATCTGCAGATCACTATTAGTGTGGACACTATGCGCTTATGCCAAGGAATTGGTGTCAAGTGAACGTCCAGAAATTGAGTTTCAAGCCAGTAGGAACTGGGCAACAGGTTTTTTAAAGCAACACAACCTTGTGCTTCATTTGCGGACAGTGATGGCCCAGCATATCCCAGAAGATTTGGAGTAGAAAATAAAATTATTTTACAAATTTGTAAATTTGTAAAGGCAAGAAGAGAAGAAGACGATTTCGAAGACAAGATGATAATTAACACGGATGAAACTCCTATGTACTTTGATCTCATTCCCGGACGAACTGTCGAAAAGAAAGGTGTTAAAAGTGTGAGAATTCCTGCAACTGGAGTGGATAAAAAGCATCTAACCTTAGTACTTGCAGTTTCCACAGCAGGAGATGTGTTGCCTCCAATGATAATTTTTTGTTGTGTGAGGGAGCTAAAAGATATTCAGGCACCAAAAGGATGGATCGTACGTGTGCAGGAGAAGGGTTGGGTTGATGAGGAGATGATGCTGCAGTGAATTAAAGAGATCTCAATTATACAGGAAAGGAACAATCTCTTTTAGTGATGGATTCATTCCGGGTGCATATTACAGATGCTGTAAAACAGGCTTTGAGAAGCGGTAATACGGTGCCTGCAGTTATTCCGGGTGGATACACCTCCAAGCTACAGCCACTAAATGTCAGTGTAAATAAACTGGTCAAGTCTGACATGAGGAAAAGCAGACAAATTTTATTCGTAAAGCAGCAGAGGGCCTTTCCAAGGAAAATGACAACATGTCTCGTATTAAGAGTGCAGACAAACAGTTGTGGACTGGATTGTGAAAGCAGTCGAATCACTTTGGGACAAGCCACATCTGATCAGAAAAACATTTAAAGTTTGTGGTATTAACAATAATTTGAATGGATGTGAGGACAATATCATAAGAGATACTGAATGTGATAAAAATGGCAGGGATAGTGAAGATGATGAATTTGATGGATTTGAGCCTGAGAAGGTTGAGTGGGCAATTAAGAATGCGGACAGATTGAAGGATTTAAATTAAATATATTAGTGGCATTCAAGCTTGTTCAGCAGTACTTAGATTATGTCAGATATCACTGCTGTGTAAATAAAAGATGTTCGGTTTCAGAATTAGCATGTTTATCAATCACTCTGTACCGTCACTATCTTTCTACCAGTATATCTCTCTCTCTCTCTCTCTCTCTCTCTGTGAATATATTTTTATGTAATTACAATGTATAGTTTCTACTGTGCTCATCAATAGTTATTTTGCCAAAATAGGTCTTGTAAGGAGCACCAATGGTAAAGAAACCATGGCATTTAATTTAAAAAAAAACTTTGCTGAAGCATCAATTAGAGCAGAAAAATTTGAACTCGTTCTCATATACACAAACGATTCATTCTTACCTGAGCTCTTGTTCTTAGCAAATTTGCAGCTAGGAAGAAAAGTGTAAACAAACAACACTCACGGCATTTTCTTTGTTAAAGTTTTCTTTAATAAAATTTACTTTTGAGTTCATTTTGACATGTAATTTTTGAATGACTTTAATGAAGACCTACAACTTATGACTTGAAAAAAATGCTGTGCCCCAGAACATGCAGTGCACAAAAAAATTACTTTAAAAAATAATTTATGGTGTCCCAACATATACGTATCCCAACACATCCGGTAAATACGGTACTTTCCTAACAATGAATGCTCTCAGTCTAATCAGCAGACAGTGTGCATAGAACTTCCTTAGGTAACAAATGTTGCATTATATTACACAATTCAGTCAAACTGAATGATCTTACCCCGCTGTCATAAAACTTTGCTCTAAATCTTACTTGAACATGTTGTATTTGTCAGTTTTGAGTAATATTTCTAAGTCTACATACATGTGAACCTCCATCATGGAAGGATTTTTCACCTGAGTTTAGAGGTGTCTCTGTTACTCACTTAAATCTCTCATGTACACAAAATTATTCATGAAAATTTTTATTTTTTCCATTTTTTTTCACATTTTGGTTTCACAGTAGCATATTTATGGTAATAACTGCCTGTTATCACCTGACGAAACTGTCTTAAGCACAGCCAGACAATGTAGTTGCTAATTTCACCCTTTGATCATATCTGTATGGTCAGCTGGATTAATTGTTTGAAGTTTCGTAAGGTGAATTATACTCTGTGAGCAGGAGTAATTCCAAAAGGAATACAGATCCTAATTTATTATGGTTGGGTTACAAAAGAGCCAATTCATCATAAAACAATAAGCATTACTTTGTCTCCAGAAGGCATGTTCTGATCCAGTGCTTAAAGTTGTTGAAATATATTAGAGTCTATACTATGTTTGATCAAATGTTTCTTGAACAGGATGAAAGATGTTACTTGATTATGGTTGGATTACTCAAGAGCTCAGGTGGCATAAAACTGGATCGCTTTGACTTGGGTGTTTAAAGTTTGCTGAGGGTGTGATGGTACACTGTAATGCTTCATGTGAAGGATCTTACTGACATAACTAAAATAACATTAGACCCAGACAGTACCAATCTTGAGTAGTACTGGCTGGCATTCAGCAATCTGAATCTACCCACAGGCAGGAAAGAATTTAAACTCTATTGTGGACTGAGGAGAGTTGTACTGACATTGCCACATTCCAATGCAGACACTAAAAATGCAATTTTTCATTCTGAGGAAAATTCATGCTGAGTATAGAGGAAACCTAGATCCAGTACAGTACATCATTTCCTATTATATTAGTGTCAAAATCAACAATGATGAGAACTCCAGCATTGATCTCCTAAGAAATGCTAGAAATGTGTATGGATGACATACTTTGCTGGTCAGGCCATGTCATCAGAAAGGATGGCACTTGCTTGTCAAAACAGATCTTTTATGGAACTAGCACATGACCAAAGAAAACAAGGCCAACCACATGCAAGTGCTACAAAGAAATCCCTGAAAGACAGCCTAAAGCGGTGCGGCCTCAACAGCACAGGACTGAACCCACTAGCATGCCTTCATCTGCAAAGGGTCAGTTGACTTTAAAAATGAATGCCAGAGACAGTTGGAAGCATCCCAGGAGCATCACCACAAGTCAGTGTCCATCCCTGTAACTACATCAGATTTCCATTGTTCCATCTGTTGTCAAGTCAAGACTGGGTCTGCAGAAGCAACAACATGCCCATAGATGATTGCATAGAACCCGTCTTCTTTGGACTTGAAGGACTACAGTTATGAATGACAACAAGTTTCTGTGAAAGGACTGATTTCATGAGATGATTTGCATATTTTAATATTTTTAAAAAAAAATGTAAATTTGTTCAATAGTTGTAATTTTTGTCCATTTGCATGCTAAAATATTGTATGAATGAAAATCAAACTATGACCAAATTTGGAAATCTCCTGATCTGTTCTGACCTGACCTGTCTTTTCTGTCACATGTACAAGTCTAGAGTAACATTTTGTTACTCAGACACTTGAGTACAGTTTCATGATGGAAGGACCAGATTTCTATATTCCCTGCCACAAAAAAAGGTGGCTACTGCTAATACAATTGTGTAATTTTATGATAAAGAATATTTGCTGCGTTCATTACAATTTTACATTCATGGATCTTCATAAAAGTCAGAATCAAAGTACTGACTGTTTTGTTTTTTCAGGTGAAAGAGTTGTCAGGGGAATGTACATGTAAATGCGATTCACCTATTGCAAGAGAGACCGGTAATTTTTTAAAAATTCCAAGTGTAATAAAAATAAAAATTATCTCTATCTGGGCAATCATCCAAGTAATATAGTGGCATTATCAAGACCCTAAATGGGATTTAGACCTAATGTGAATTGAATTAGAAGCACTTTTTTCTAAGACAAATGTTTTTTTAAAAAAAATTTCCCGTGTAATATTTTGAGTTACAGTAGTCTTTCTTACACGAGACTTCTATGTAAAGGACATTTGTCCATAAAGGACACTTTAAGAAATGTCCATTAAGAATCCTGAGGGTGGGGTGTGTACTGCTTTGCTGATAATTTTAGTTATTAAAGAATCAATTAGAAGAAGCCAGCATTTAGATTTCTTTTTTTAAAAAAGTTAGTAATAATTGTAAAAGAGATTCAGACTACATAAAAAGAACAAATAACTGTGATGGCATATTTTGAATTCTCATTTGTGACCAGTGTTATTGGTGAGTATTGGATCATTTTGCAAAAACTACGTAAATGTCAAGATACCTTTACTTTGTATGTTTCAGGAAGTCCACCGATCTTTACAGAAGCTCATGCAGACACAAGGTTGGCTTTCAAGAGGAATTTGTTTCAGGGCAAATAGTTTCATAACTTTTTGAAAATCTTAGTACAGGTGTGTCCAACCTGTGACCCGCTCATGTGGCCCAGTCCTTCACATTGTGCAGCCCTTGGATATGTAGGCAGTCTTTCATTGCTTATGTGGCCCACGACCTTATGTATTTTATCTGTTTTGCCTCCCAGTCAGAAAAGGTTGGACACCCTTGTCTTAGTACATCAATACCAATTAAATCAACAAATGGTATATTCTCATGGGCAAAATGTAAAAGCATCTCTGAAAATTATGGGTGAGATATTTGTCCCAGACATGCAACAAAATAATTATATATACGTATTTTTTTTTACTTTAAGCTTAATATAAACAAGATCTGACGAAATAAGAGACAGAATTATAAACACTTAAATTACATCAAGTTTCTTTTTACTTGTATAAAAAAAAACTCTTACATAATATTGATATTAGACTTGCATGTAAAGACATGCCACTTGGTTTCTGCACATAACAAGTTATGCATCACAGACCAGGAGTAAACTTTTGGATGGTGTGAACTTGGAGTGAGAAAGAAGTCTATTGATCTTCAGGTCTAATGGTCAAAGGTTAAAAAGGAGAAAATGTGTTTTGCATAATGACTTTAGTTCGAGAGTATGTACCATGTACCTTAACCAATGTTTGTAGAAGTCTTGCACTTAAAGTATGAAATAAGTCCATTGATTTTGGGGTCAGAAGGTCTGTGTCATTGCATCTCGAAGAAGAGTGGGTTTATCCTTTAAATACATTCCCTGATCACATTAACTTTAAGAAAATAAACTTCTACCTCCCAAATCAAGCCTGCCTGGAAAAATGAAAAATTCCTCATTTTTTGCCTATACACCGATATATGGGATGAAGCTCTTACCCATTCCTTCCTTTTTTCCAGATGGTGCCAGCTTTAAGCTTTCACTTTGTACTACTGAGATCGTTCTACAAGACCTCCCAAAAATCCTGTGAAAATCCTTACAAATTTAAACCATCCAGACTATATTTTTTAGTGTAATGAGGTTGTTACTACATATGATAAAAATTATTTTTTATCAGTATTTGTGTGAATTTTATATGTAACGTGGACTTTGTTTATTTTACCGTTTGCTCAGATATAGTATTGTTGGTATATGTTTTTAAGAATGAGTGTTACTGTGAATTTTGGGTACACTTTTGGACTGTTCATTTGTAATATTTTTTTGTTTTTGTTCTTGTCATTTCAGTTAAACATGATGACAAAATCTCATTTCAGTTAAACTTGATGATGAAATGCAGCAAATGCAAGAAGTTCAAAGTCAGCAAGGACATTGATGAGACATGCCTCACATGTACTAAATGTTCTTCATTCTATACATGTAATGTATCCATCCTTGGTCTGAAAATATCTCCTCCACAACAATAAGCATTAAAAACAAAGAAAAGCATGTGAAATCCCATCCAGAAGAATGTGGTGTTTTGAGTTTTAAAGACAGCATCAATTGCAAGTATAGCACAACAGCCCCCACTCCATCCAAAGTTATGAGAATGATGCTAGTGGCAACTAATACATTAGCAGATTTGAGTACCCCTACAAGTTCATGTATGACCTTCAAGCCTATGAGTCTGGGCATACTGAATTTTTATGAGATCTTTTTTCATTTCAACAACTTTTTATACCACATGATGCCATTCTGGCTGCCAACAAGCTAGGCCAGCCAGCCATACCTTTTGTATAGTGATTATAGATCTGTATCTTCGGGGAACCATACCACATACTGGCTAGTAGTACCGTGGTATGTAGAGCTATGGGGGATCAGACGGCCCATTTTGTTCTGTTGCACCTTTTGCAAGGGTAGTTTTGAGACCAGCCACAACAGTAACAGCCATACATATCAGCCAGATGACAACTGAGTTGTCAGTCTTGCTAGCCAACTTATGTAATCTCTGCCATCTATAGCTGCAAAACTTGCTCAGCCATTTCATCCAGTGGGCCATAATTATTTATGGATTATCCATTGCAGTAATACTGGAATACATTTAGGGATGATTGCAATGTTTTGTCTATGCCAACAGAGATATTTTACATGCATGTAGGACCTGATGAGGATGGCTTACTAAGTATGGATATACCCTTGACGTCTTAACAAACTCAGATCCAATTATGGAACTGTCTGATTTTAGTTTCAAGGTGGCTGTAGAAGAAATATATTGGGTATTGCTGGTTTTAAATTGTCTGCCACCAACAGATGCAAGCCAGGCAAATAAGGTCAAGACATCAGTAGACCTAGAAGATGAGAAGTAATGTCTGCCACCAACAGATGCAAGCCAGGCGAATAAGGTCAAGACATCAGTAGACCTAGAAGATGAGAAGTAATGTCTGCCACCAACAGATGCAAGCCAGGCAAATAAGGTCAAGACATCAGTAGACCTAGAAGAGGAGAATTAATGTCTGCTACCAACAGATGCCAGCCAGGCGAATAAGGTCAAGACATCAGTAGACCTAGAAGATGAGAAGTAATGTCTGCCACCAACAGATGCAAGCCAGGTGAATAAGATCAAGACATCAGTAGACCTGGACGAGAAGTAATGTCTGCCACCAACAGATGCCAGCCAGGCGAATAAGGTCAAGACATCAGTAGACCTAGAAGATGAGAAGTAATGTCTGCCACAAACAGATGCAAGCCAGGCAAATAAGGTCAAGACATCAGTAGACCTAGAAGATGAGAAGTAATGTCCTTACTTTCACTGACTACCACAGTCGGCACAAGTAAAGGAATTGAAAAAATCCATGACCCAGGGAATTCAAAGGATTTTCTTGGAAGACAACTGCCAGTGGCAGTTTTGTCCTGCTTGGAATAGGACACATTCAGATGCCTTTACCACCAAACTTCCAACACTAGATAAAAGCATTGCAATAGTAAATATGACTACAGTACTGGATAACATTGTCTTTCAAGCCACTTCAAAGTTCATTCATAACACTGTAGCAACATCTTAAGTGTTGGAGCTAGCATTGCTGCCTATTTTTTAAAAGTGGACACAATCATGCCTGGGAATCAATGGCTGGGATTGCAAAGGGCTGCATGCCATTCTTTGGGTAACACTCTGACAGCCTCTGCCAACTTAGACTTACTGAGACGGGATGCATGTCTTCACTCGTCATTACCTCCTTGGCCCTCCTTGTGACACCCTTTGGCTCTCTGTTATTATTTGGTAGTACAGTTGAGAAAGTGTAGAGGCAGGTAGCACAGGAACTGCCGTACTGTCCATGCATTCAGGCTGAATCAAATTCAGCTTCAGGGATTTGTGGTCTTGTGGGGTTTATCAAAATTTTTCAGCAAAACTTAGGCTATACATAGAGGCTAGTATATTAGGTTGGGAAAGAGCCTGGGAAGGACCACCGACCCACAGGAAGCCATTCACAAGCTTTCTCACATTGGTTGAGCTGAGACTCGGGCTCGTTTATGGAGAGGTGTGATGTGTGCAAATGCCTTAAACCATTCAGTCACACAGGGCCCCTCACAGCCTCAAGTGAGAGGTGATTATCAGCAAGGAGATTTAAGGCCAAATACTCCCCTGCGACAGCAACATTTTTCACTCAGATTTCATGAGACAACAGGTTCCTCAGTATGGCAGCAGTTTAATAGAGATAAGAAACAAGGTTTCTCTTTCCCCTAGCCTCCTAATAACCACTACTGAATCACCACCTGACTGCCTGCAGACAGCATACTGGCTGGCCGCAGAATCCTTCATTTTTATAAGTGATGGATTGATCTTTTATCACAAAATGAATGGATCATCCAAGTTGTTTCGGAGCAGCCTCAGATTTCAATAATCCAACTGCCTCCGCTTTCATCTTCTCCTTCCATTATGGAGATTCAGTCAGATTTGTAGAAAGCCAAAATTATACAGAAGGAGAATAGATTGTTAATCAACAAATGGGCAATGGAAATTGTTCAGAAACTGATCTCTTCACAAATCTATTTGTGACTAGTGCAGACGTGACTCATGCATATATTTCCACATTGCAATTAATTCATCTCTGTGCAGGTTCCTTTGGTTTGCCTACCAAGGAGAAATGCATCAGTTTCATGTGCTCCCATTTGGTGTCAACATAAGTCCTTGGGCTTTCACAAATATTATCAACTGTATTGTCACCCTGTTCCATCCTCCAGTCCTCCAATGATTCATGGTAAGTTCTTTTTCTGGTATGATCTCAATTGCTATTTAGTTTCCTTACTGGTAGGCTTTTTAGTGAATCAGAAAAGGCCAGATCTCAACACATCCCAATATTGTATCCAACTAGGCATAGTGTTTATCACCAATCTCAGTAGTTTCATCTGCACAATATATGTTAAGGATTATCTAATTTGCAAGTCATTTTCCAAACTGGGAGTGTATTTACAATGAGAGAGTTCTTGCAACTACTCAGCTTCCTCATTGTATTGGATTCTGCTTGGCCACCTTTTCCTGTGCCCCTTGCAGACTTCCCTTTTATCACAGTAGCTCCTTTTTTCCGGTCATATTTATCGCAAAGTCAGGATCCTGACTTAAGTATTATTCCTGCATCAGTGGTGCAACAGATATTTGCACATAGCAGAGATCCCTCTCAAAATTAGCTCCAACCTAGAGTCATGGTTTGTATGAATGTGAATTCAGATCATTATAGTTGGGGAACCTTTCTGTTGCCATGTTTCAACATGGTCTATGGCAATCCAGAGGAAATCTTTTTATCAACCTTCTACAAATGAAATCTGTAATCAAGGCTTTTGATGTCTGGAAGGACCAACTCATCATGACAGACAATTCAGTGGTGGTGGTCTACCTCCTGAAATGGGGAACCAAATCACCTGACCTATGCATTCTTATTTTGGAAGTTTCACTCTGGTGCTTCCACCTGAATTTAACCTTACAAATCAGCAACATTCCTGGCAGGCTCAATTTCCTGGCCAACTCTTGTCAAAATAGGGCAAAATCCTTGATACAGAATGGTCCATTCATCAATTTATCTTTGGATTTGGGGCAAAATGGTCCAAAGATCTGGCCTTTATTGATCACTGATATTTCGCCTCTGTCCATGTAAGTCCAAGTCTCAGGCTCTGCTGAAGTGGGTATGTGAGAAAGTTTTCCATTAGCTTCCCATGGGTTTGTGATTCTTATTGGGGTTTTCCCAGGCTCTTCCTCTGCCGGTTATACTGGCCACCATGTATAGCCTATCATGCGCTGAAAAATGGCATTAAACCTAAAACAACAACTTCCATTGGATTGGCATGCTGTGGGGGCATCTAACGATGGATCTTTTTGCAACAAGGTGGAATCACAAGCTGTCCATCTTTGTATTCCCGGTTATGTACCCAGATGCCTGGGTCATGGATACACTATTAGTCTGTTGGGAAGGGTTCTGGCCTTTGCCTACTCCCCCCTATCCCTGTGGTTCTAGTACAAGAAATAATACAGAAATTGTGGTTTCAGAACTGCAGACTGGTTCTGACAGCTCCTTTTAGATGGGACAAGTCCTGGGTCAGCAATTTAATCAGTCTGGTGATGTGCCCAGAAATATCCCAGCAAAACCAAATCTACTCAGCTACAGTCAGAGGTCTTCATCCCTGTCCATATGAGCTCCTTGACATCTGGCTGGTCAGTAGAATCCAGCAAAGAAAGAATTTTTCAGCCTTTGATTGTCCAGATATTCTTGCAAACTAGAAGGCCCTTTGCATTGAAGATGAGGGAAAGTGACATGTATTCAGGAACTTGTGCAAAGTCAACACCATTTTCCCAATCCCGCTGCCGACTGATTTCTTTCTCTGGCAGTTTGAGGAGAAAATATTAGCCAAAATTACTGTCAAAGGTCACAACTCCATGATTTATGACAGTTTCAGGCATCATGGCAGAATGGATATTGGTCATGATAAAGATCTATTGAGGAGAAAGCTAATGGTTTGATAAATTATTTTTCTGAGAAAATCTAATCACTTTACGTAAAAACCCACCGAGCCTTCCCACAAATGTGAGCATCCAGTTTAATGCATTGCTCAGTTTCAACGGGGGGGGGAGGTACTGTATATACTCAGTTACATATTCCGTCCAACTGCAAACTGCACAGATCCAGGTCTGCGCAATTTGTTAGGAGTAATCAGTAGAACAATCAACATAGACCCTGATCTGCAGGCACATTATGCTATGGCAGATAGGATCATTGTTGTTTGCAGTTTGCCTCGACTTTCAAGTGAGTATATACAGTAAAGGATTAATAGTGTCTTCTGTGTGTGTGTGTGTATATGTATATATATATATATATATATATATATATTACAAATCACATGGGGGGGCCCGAGTGGCCGAGTGGTCTAAAGCGCTGTCCGTTACGGATCACTGCCATCTCACCTCTGTCTGCGTGGGTTCAAGTCTCGGATTCGGCCAATGTAGATATGTGAGAAAGCTTGCCAGTAGCTTCTCGTGGGTCGGTGGTTCTTTCCGGGGTTTTCCCGGGTTCTTCCTCCACCATTAATACTGGCCGCCATGTATAGCCTATCGTGTGCTGAAAAATGGCGTTAAGCCCTACAACAACAACAACAACAACAACAAATCACATGGCAAATAAGTCTTTCCAAAATCACTGCATCAGAACAAAAATCATATAAATATTATGTATTATACCTAGGATGGAAATATTATATCCGGGATGGAAAATTTTGTAGACAGTGCAGACATTTGATTGCTGACCTACTGAAGCAGCTGATTGTGGTCATTTGCTGTAGCCATTCATGCCTTGCTAACACTAAAATTGAACAACACAGAACATCATTCAACCTTTATTTTGTATATAATTATACTTGTCTACAGCAAACACAATGTAGACTTTGTATAGTACTCTTGTTTTTGTGTGATAAAGTTGTTTGTGTAATTATCTTTTGTGGCTTTGTGCCCATGAAAAAAGAATCAGTAGATTTTAATAGTGCTTGGGCTGGCTTTGCACCAGTTTGCACTGTTTGTCAGTTTTTCTTATATATATATATATATATATATATATATATATATATATATATATATATATATATATACACATATATTCCATCATCCCAGGAAGACTGCATTAGGTAGGTGGCAGGCTTATTTTTCTAATGTTAATGTGATTGGAAATGTATTCTCAGAGAAACACAATTTACTAAAATCTTTCTTTTGCAGATTAACTTCCATTCTTGAGTAAGTTCCTTGCATCCATATTATGTTATAAAGTTCTTTTCTTGGACAAATTTATACTTCTTGGACAAATATTTACCTACACAAGATCCCTGAGCAAACTCTCGGATCTTACTCTCTTAGGATATATTTGCATTTAGTATTAAAGAATAAAACAAATTGCTGTTTTAAGTTATGATGCTGATTTTCAAGTACAAAATGTGTTTTGTCTGAACTCTTTTCAGGTCCTTCAAAGAACCAGTCAGTTCTAAGGATAGATATTTAGTTCAGCTGTTATCACTTTCTTGTGCTACAAGTTCTTTACTGCAGAGACAAGAGTACAAAACCTAATCCATCAGTTAAAAAAGAAATGGAAACACCATGCAATGACCTAGTAGCTATGTCTTATATTGGTGAAAGATAATGAGAAGAATAAGACAGCATGCATTCATTTCTACTGTCATTTTGATTTTGAGGTGAAATAGGGAACTAAACTTTGGTAAATGAATGAGTGTGGAGTGAATGGTATACATGTTCATTGTGAAAACCCAACCACAACTGGAGATGCAAGCATCACCTGTTTTGACAAGGGTAGCTAGATTATCAGAGTGAATTCAAGCAAAAAGAACCAAGATTTATTTATTAAGAGTTGCTGAGACTATAAATGTATTTACTTTGGAATACAACAACTATCTGTGTGTCGCAACATAATTTGCCTATACGGATTCAGGGGATTTAATTTCAGCAACAATCCACTCGTAGCTGGCACAATGGCATGGAATTAATCCTTTCTCCTAAGTGATTATTTAAGAACCCATTCTACATGATTGGACTTGAACAGAATGTGTTGGACACTGCTGTACTTAAGTTTGTATCGGGATTTCTATATCAGTGTGTGTGTGTGTGTGTGTGTGAGAGAGAGAGAGAGAGAGAGAGAGAGAGAGAGAGAGAGTAAGTGAGATTCATCAGTATTCAGAATTCAAAGAAATTATAAGACTGGAATGTCTAAAATGAAGAGGAAAACCTAATAAATATAAATATGCACATGAAATTAGTTTTTGTTAATGACATTTTTTATGCTAGTTATGTCTTTGTAAACCTGTGATAACTTCCATCTATACTGCACAGAAAGCAAGTTGTGCTTTTGCAATAAACTTGTATTTCATCCATTGTTCAGCCATTAGCACACTATTGCAAACTGCACATAGATCATCAGTTTCCAGAACATCCATGACCTTTTTTTTTCTAGGATGGATGTCACAACACCATGCATTAATGTTAACTTGTGAACAAACATGGCGAATATAGAAAGATCTTTACAAATTTGGTGTGTTAATTGGACATATAAACTAGATTTTAGATAAGTTTCTTAATCAGTACTGTGCAACAATTGCTTTAAGGTAAAGTAGCATAATCCAAGTTTTTGAAAACTATAATGACTTTAACTTAAGAACAAGACAACTCAAACAAATGCAAACTGATCCTGAACAAACTGGGAATTTAGTTACATTTCATTACATTTTAGTTAAATTTCAACAAGATTTTAGATTAACATGATTGTCACCACATAGCAACTTTTGTTCAAGGCCAAAGATCATGATTCGGGCTTTGAATGATAGCATATAGAGGATAAGGTATCTCTAACAAGTATGAATTTATTTTGATAAAATTGGCCATATATGAAAGTTTTCACTAAAATACCTAAAAATATATAGTTTGTCCTATTTGAAAATCATGTAAATCTGACTATCAACACAGCTTTTATGTTGGCCATCTTGCAGACTTTGTTACGGCAGCTCGTTTTATTGAAATTGGGGTTTGACAAAAAAAACACTTCTTTCAATACTCCTGAACAGATGACCAACATGGGGTTATCATTAAAATATTTTTCAATATGTAGTTGATGTCAAATGAAAAAATATTAATCTGACCTTCAACATGACAACTGTCATCTCAAATCTTGTTGTGACTGCTTCTCATGGACAGATGGTACTCTCTTATTGAAATGGTTCTTTTGCTTCGGATGATGCTGTTTGACCAACTGTATGGTCAGTTAGCCTTTGTAGGGAACAATATTCTGTAGTTTACTGACTAGCTGGTAGAATAGCTTCAGCTGTTTCATTTCTTATTGTTAGCCAGAAGAATACCTCCATGTAATTGTGTACTGGCTGATGAACAAAGCTTTCATAAAAATGGTGACCTTTTTGTGGAAAGAAGTTTTTTTTGCAAAACACTTTTTTCATGAAGAATCTGTCTTTTTTACAAAGATTTGTCAAACCAATACTGTCAGAATCTTAACAAAAAAAGCAATCATTCTTTTTCATGTAAACAGTGTTTACCCTGGCTGGATAGGTCATAATTGGACAGTTTACCCTGGCTGGAGAGGTCATAATTGGACAGTTTACCCTGGCTGGACAGGTCAAAATGGAAGTGTTTACCCTGGATGAACAGTCAGAATTGAAGTAATCTGTATGAAAATACTTGTTCCAGTGTATCTTCTTCTTCACACAATTAAGCTAGTAAGATTAATATACAATTAAGTCAGTAAGATTAATACACAACTAAGTCAGTAAGATTAATACATAATTAAGTCAGTGAGATTAATACACAATTAAGTCAGTAAGATTGATACACAATTAAGTCAGTAAGATGGATACACAATTAAGTCAGTAAGATTGATACACAATTAAGTCAGTAAGATGGATACACAATTAAGTCAGTAAGATGGATACACAATTCAGTCAGTAAGATGGATACACAATTAAGTCAGTAAGATTAATACACAATTAAGTCAGTAAGATGGATACACAATTCAGTCAGTAAGATTAATACACAATTAAGTCAGTAAGATGGATACACAATTAAGTCAGTAAGATCAATTAAGTCAGTAAGATTGATACACAATTAAGTCAGTAAGATTAATACACAATTAAGTCAGTAAGATTGATACACAATTAAGTCAGTAAGATGGATACACAATTAAGTCAGTAAGATGGATACACAATTAAGTCCATAAGATTCATACACAGTTAAGTCCGTAAGATGGATACACAATTAAGTCCGTAAGATTCATACACAATAAGTCCGTAAGATGGATACACAGTTAAGTCCGTGAGATGGATACACAGTTATACACAATTAAGTCCGTAAGATTGATACACAATTAAGTCCGTAAGATTGATACACAATTAAGTCAGTAAGATTAATACACAATTAAGTCTGTAAGATTGACACACAAATAAGTCAGTAAGATTAATACACAATTAAGTCCGTAAGATTAATACACAATTAAGTCCGTAAGATTGATACACAATTAAGTCCGTAAGATTAATACACAATTAAGTCAGTAAGATTAATACACAATTAAGTCAGTAAGATTGATACACAATTAAGTCAGTAAGATTAATACACAATTAAGTCAGTAAGATTAATACACAATTAAGTCCATAAGATTGATACACAGTTAAGTCAGTAAGATTAATACATAATTAAGTTAGTAAGATTAATACACTGGTGTTTTCCATGAAAATGTAACATTATTTAGGAAAAATTCAACTTTTTTCATGAAAAATTTACATCAGCAAGGAAGGGATTACACAGGCATATTGAGACTTGTTTTTGTTCACAATACAAGAGTCTTCTATAAAAATACACTTTTTCATGAGAAAAGTAACTTTTTCCCTGAAAACTTAGTTATACATGTAATGGAGTTTTTGACCAAAAAAAAGTAACTTTTTTGTTAAGGTTTGTATGGACATATCAAGGCACATTTTCGTGCTTTTCCCATGAAAATTTGTTCAGATAATGGCATTTTTCGTAAAAATTGCACTTTTTCTCACAAAATATATATATGCACATATACATACTGACTCCTAAAGTAGAACATCTCGGATTGAACCAGACAGTACCAATCTTGAACACTTCTGGCAGTCAGTCGGCAACATGAATCTACATACATAAAGAAAACAATTTTGAAGTTTTTTGTGGATTCAGTAGAGTTGTATTACTGTTGCATATTCCAATGCAGATACTGAAAGGATATTTTCCATTCTGAGGAAATTCACACTGACTCTAGAAGAAACCTGAATCCAGTAATCATACATCATCTCCACAGTGTTAAGAAAAACAATGCTGAGGACTGCCACAGACTATAGCTAATAGAATTTATGCTGGGGTTTGCATTGAGACAAGAAAACTCCAGTTGCGTGACCAAAACAATAACAACGTAAGACATTTTTGATAGTATTGAGGTATAATCACATTTAATATATGGATGTTATGTGAAATTAACAATAAATAATTAATACTACAAGAAAATATTTCATTTTCATCAGTTCAAATTTAGAAAAGTTATATTGTAAATAATTAAACGATACTGGGTACTAAGCTCTGTATAGGCCATAACAAAGAGTTACATGTAGCATGAGTGACTGTGATTGGATTATTCATGGGTAATTAGAGATGTGTCACTATCTTATATAACTTTCCTTTTCTCTGGAGGAGGTGAAACTGTTTGTGACATACTTGTGTTGTAATTAATAATGATTGTAAAAATACTCCTGTGTATGAAAGACCCTCCAAATACAGACCCTAGCAGATAACCATGTACGGAAGTTTCAATTTCGTGGTTTCTTGGAAAATTGATATTTTCTGTCTTGGAAATACGGCAAGTGTTACTATCAGTAGTGAAAGGATTTTCTACAGGGAAATCTGTTTGTGGAATAACGTGTGGACAGATAAATGATTTCTTCTGACTGATAAGTGCATTGTTTGTCATTAATGGTTGCAGGTACATGTTTGATTCAACTGGAGCACAATGGTGTTAACATCATGATTTTTGCTCTCCTACCTTTAAGTGTCAAGATGTTCCCTAGCTTGTAGTCCATTTTCTTTTTGTTTTATCGTTATCAATTTTTTCAAAATTTTATAAGTTTTTTTGTTTCTCTCCTCCAAAAACTATTTTGGTAAATTTCCCTAAGTGATTGCATTTGTTTGATCAGAAAACAACTCCATCAGGCCAAGCAGAAGACAACAATGCTTGCATCCCTTGATAAAGTAGTCCCTAGCATGTGAACACCATGACCAAGACAAATGGTCTGAGATAACCAGGCCGAGATAGGATAAGTAAGATTAGCAAAACAGATTTCTCTGTCAAATGGGTGAGAAAATATTCTCATAAGAGATGCTTGTCAGTTACATAGAAGGAGAGTATTAATGGCAACAAGTTACTGTTAAAGGACTTGTGCTATGAGGCGCTGTACATATTTTAGAATAAAAAAATGAAAAATTTGTTCCATAGTTGTTTTAGGGGGTTTTTTTCCCTCCATTTTCACGCTACAAATCAGGTTGATGAAAATCTTCCGTCTTTTGAAGTCAAAACTCCTTATCAGATTTTGCAAATCTCCTGTACTGTCCTAAGCTGACATTCATGATTATAGGTCTTGACAAATGTTTGGTAGTTGACAGTAGACTGACAGGAAACATGTGTGCCTTTGCATGGTTCAGTGACCCTTTTACCAGCTGAGACATGATTCCTGAGTCTGCGTAACTGTTATTTATTTATGTATACATTTATTTAGTGAGTTGTTTATTTATTTAGTCAGTTAATTTGTTAGTCTTTATATGAAAGCAAACTAAGAATTACTATAATGGTTAATTTTGATTTTTTTCTAACCTCGTCAGCTTAAAACAAATCCAGATTTACCACTTTTCTGTACACCAGTGTCTATTTCAGTTTTAGATCATACTTTGGAATGGAAGTTATCACAGCTTTCCTCATTTTAAATAATGGAATGATTGCAAAAAGATACACATCCTAGACCTCCAATTAACAATTGGGTAATTAGGCTTTGTTTGGGACAATTTAGAACTTCCTCTTTTTGAAAACCAGTGTTGAGACAAATTAACCATGATTTTATCTCTGACAAATGAAATAAGCTCTTCAGTATACCATCAAACTATCCTCCCTGGATTTCATCCCAACCTCCATATATACATGCAAAGTCCATCTTCCATAATGAAATCCTCCATTCCTCACCCCCTTTCTCACCCTCTAACAGCTTCACATCCCCAAGAGTATGGTGGTCATTGAAGTCACCAAATAGAACAAATAGAGCCATCAACCACCCCACACGACAGCCAAGACCAAACTGATTGATTGAGTGCAGGAAGATACATTTAGTAAAATTTTAAGTTTGATCAATCTCGAAAAGTAGCACCTGTTCATACAGTTATTATTCGGTTCACTTGGGTTGATTCAAATATTCAATTTTTAAGCATTCTGATAAATAATTTATAATGCTTGTTTACACTTGTCAATGATTTTCTTGCAACAGTGGAGTACTTTACTTACAATGTACGTGAAAAATGTTTTTCCTCATGGGTTCACTGAATTTACATCAGTGCAGTTGTATGTCAGTAAGCATCCACACAAACCGGTAGTTCTTATTTGGACAATTCCAGTAGACTTTGTAACATGCCTGTTGTGTCTTGTACTTTTTCCTTAGGATAGGTCACTTTTTAGGTTACAGATAGAGCAGTAGAAGAAGATGTAGACAGAATCAAAGTTTCTTTAGAATTGGGTTTCAGTTCTTTATCAAATTGAGAAACACTGGTTTAAATCAGGTTTGGCAGGCATCATTAATGAGGTGAAATCTGACAGGAGAAATCATGACTGTGCGAAGTTTTCTTGAATGTACATGTTCTAGCAGCAGTACTTTTCATTCCTTAAGGAGAAGGTTTTCTTTCTATAGGGTTTTATTCTTTTGTCTGTCATTTTGGTGGTTTGATCATTTTGGCTTTGGCGTTAGGATTTCTATTTTAAAAGTAATGAATAATGACAGTTCCATAAGGTCCACTTCTGCCTGGTTTCAAACTTTTTTTCGCTTAATTGGATCAGCTAGTTGTGACATTTTACTTAATGTTTTCAAATGGTTGTTGTATGTGAATGAGTAGTAATTGACATGCTGTAACAGTAAGCTATAGTAGCACTTTACTTTGAGACTAACAAATGTGAATACACTTGTACATTTTTTGCGACTGATGGCATACAGTGCACAAATCATGCTGACAAGGATGTCTCAGACTTAAAGGCAACCATGCTGAATTCTGTTAAAAAGGAAAGAAATAAATGATGGTACTTGTAGATATTTTATAAATGGAAAAGCTAGGAAAGTGATGTAAATGACTGGACATCGTTCTTGACACCAATCAGCAAACATCTCAAATAATTGGGAGTGGTAGATTTTAAAACGGAGCAAACAGGCATGTGGTGATGGAACGGCATCACCATAGCATAATTTAGCTAATGTATTCGTAACTGTTTGCCTAACACTTGAACTTGAGATTTGTGTCTTGGGTTTTTAAACAACACCTAATAATGCGGATTGAGACAGGTGGTGTGATGAGCTTTACTTTGTTGAAATAGAGTGAGTAATGCAAATAATGCTTAAATAAGAAGACGTCTAATTTACATGAAAGCCAAATTTCAATTTCTTCTTAGTCTTATCCAAACATGTCATCAAAAGTGACAAGATGTGTTTGACTTGTCAGAAATGACTCCACTGTATTTGCAAGGAATTCCTTCTACAAACAAAATGGATTCTCCTTGATTCAGTAACATGTAAACCGTTTGTCAGTGTTTGTAATACCACACAATATATGTTGGACAATCAAACAATTGTAATTTGTGTTCAATCACATTTGACAAAATAATTTTTTTTCCTGAACCCATACGTCCAGCAGTCAACATGTTAATGGGGTTGCAGAGATACAATGCATCCCAACTTTGACTTTAACTATTTATCAGTCACCTTGAGAATGGAGGATGCAGCCCTAACTTTCAAGAAATGTTTAGAATTCTGAGATTCTGTCAGTCACCTTGAGAATGGAGGAAGCAGCCCTAACTTTCAAGAAATGTTTAGAATTCTGAGATTCTGTCAGTCACCTTGAGAATGGAGGAAGTAGCCCTAACTTTCAAGAAATGTTTAGAATTCTGAGATTCTGTCAGTCACCTTGAGAATGGAGGAAGCAGCCCTAACTTTCAAGAAATGTTTAGAATTCTGAGATTCTGTCAGTCACCTTGAGAATGGAGGAAGTAGCCCCAACTTTCAAGAAATGTTTAGAATTCTGAGATTCTGTCAGTCACCTTGAGAATGGAGGAAGCAGCCCTAACTTTCAAGAAATGTTTAGAATTCTGAGATTCTGTCAGTCACCTTGAGAATGGAGGAAGTAGCCCCAACTTTCAAGAAATGTTTAGAATTCTGAGATTCTGTCAGTCACCTTGAGAATGGAGGAAG